>VYZT01038364.1:0-87537 GCA_013400735.1 Pomatostomus ruficeps | reverse complement strand
GTTGTGGCTGATAATTACATTGAATGTATTTTATATCAGTAATAACCTTCTGTCTACATTTACAACATATCATATCTGGGGGGCTTGTCAAGCTTTTTCCCAAAGCCTTTCCTTTATTAAGACACAGACCTCATGAGTACATAACCTTTATGTTGAAGGCTGATTTTCCTCTTTCATATAAAGAACAAATATTATAGATTAATTAATCCAATGTGATTATAATTTAATCACTCTTCTTCTGCAGTCACAAGGGACTTGGTTATTATTCAGTGGCTCATTCATATTGTTATTGAGAATAAATGCAGTCATAAAAATATTTGTGTGTCACTTAATTCATACGACTAAACAGGACTCAAAATCAGTAAACAAAACCCACCATTTTTCTTTCTTCTAAAACACAGAAGCTTTGTGGTCTCACAGGCTCTTCTCACCTCTCAGCCATTTGCATCTGTTCAGAGTCTTGCTGTAGAGCCTCCATTTCCAAGCAGAGGAATACACACTGTTCCCTTTCCAAACAATAATTAACTTCATTTTTTAAGAGGCTGACTCAAATTTGAAGTGTGGATCCTGTGCACACCTGACCAAAAGCTGCTTGCCCCAGCCCATTTTTAAAGCAATGACTTATGCATTCCACTCATGTCTAGCCTATTCCACTTGATTTTATTGTCAGAGAAAATGATTACTTATTAATCTAACTTTTCTAACATTTGCTTTTATGCCATTTCCTTAAAGTGCAGTCTGGATCATATTCCTATCACCATGGAAATCCTCTTGGATTATTTCTATATCAAATTCTATGAGCTCTTTGAAGGCTGAATCCTCTCAACATTTATTTTAGAAGGACAGGGAAAAAAAAGAAGAAATTTCTTTTCATGAGACCTTTGAACAAAGTACAATTTGAAAGTGTGAATGAAATTACTGTTTAATAAAAAATGAATATTTGAGCTACTTGACCTTGGGACAATGTTGTTTCATTAAATTAATCAATTTTAAGTTCTTTACTGGACTCCGAGAAACTAAGGTAATAATTCACAAATGAATTAGATGGAAGCAAATTAGCAATACAAATCTTTCTCGTCTGTTGCAACTAGGAAGTCATAGTAAGTTCTGCTGTTAAGAAAGAAAGTATCAAGTGCTAAATAAATATTACCAGTCCAAATGAACTGGTCTATAAAAATGCAGCCAAATCAGAATGGAGGTTAAATGCACAAGAAACACACAAACTAAATTAATTGTATGAAAATGAAATGGAGGAAGGCTTGGATCTGTGCAACAAACAGGCAGTAGCCTCATGGCTGGTTAATGATCAGAATCAGGTATTTTTAAAGGAAACAGTAAATTTCCATTAGGCCAAACAAATTTGTACACTGGACATTTCAAACATATCCTTCCTTAATTTCAAAACTGTATTTGCATTACCATGATTTTATTTTGCACTACCATGAAAATCCAAGAGACTCTTTGAATGTGAGAAACGTGGTTTTTTTAATGTGTTTATACTACTTCCTTCAAAAAAAACTTATGTAGAAAAACCTAGGTATGACTGGGGCTGTTGAATTCAGCAACCCAACAGGGGTGAGGCTGTTGCAGCTCCATGCTCAGGCTTGTTCTTCCCTGAACTACCTTGATCCTGGATGCTGCCTCATAGACAAAACTTAATTTTTCCTTTTTTCTAACACACTGAAATTTTTTAAGACTATGGAAAGAACTTATAGGCATAGAAACAACAGGCAATAAGTTCCATATGGTGGAGTTCCCTAAGTACAAATTGATTTTTCCTCTGGTTTTCTTCCCTGCCGGTGGGATACACGTGTGAGATCTCAAGAAGCTGGGACACAATCTGATCATTTAATACGTAAAGAACATTAAAATTGGAGCAGCTTTGGCCTGGGACTTTCCAAGCTCTTCACTGCTTCAATATAAAAATTACATGGGTGGTCCTCCCTCTTTTGGTCTCTCCCAAGCCCTGGAATCAGCCAAGAAGCATTTCTCTTGTTGCATCTGAGGTTTTAGACACATTAACAGATTAGATGAGCAGTTTTTGCACAACCAGTTACACAGGTATCCTAAATACCAAACAATAGCTTCAAATAAACTCAGCTGATCTCAGATAATGTATGATATGCAAAAATTATGTTTAGAAGAACTTTCCAGACATGATCAGAAGTGAGTTACAAACCTAAACCTAGATGGGCAAGAAGCCAAGTTGGAAAGATCAGAAGATAGAAGCAGTGGAAAAGTAAGATTCCCATGTTTGAGTGTTGCACAGACAAGACTTCCTTTACCTGGATACCCTGCTGAAGAAAGTGGCTCACATCTACTGTGAGATTCAGATGGTGCCTTTCTTTATGGTGTTTTGCAACAGATTTTGGAATACTGATTTTGAACACAGAGTGCGATAGCACATCCTTGAACTGTTACTTCAGTTGGTGCATAGAGAATTACAGGAAGCACCATCCCTCTCCTGTCCATAAGGCATCTTTTAGTGCTTGTTTCTTACAACTTTTTAACATGATCAGTAGTCTCCCTTTGTGACTTACAGAGCACAGACCTGCTCCAATTTCTTGTTATGTTCACCAGCTACTTTTAAACAAATTGTAAAGGACAAGCCTGGGCTTGGGTATCAACTCCAAATCAGATCTGAAATCTCAACTGGTTTGGGAATTCAGGAGCTAAACACAACCTATACTCTTTGTTCTGTTATTTTTCTTTGCATGCTGGCTACCTGGCACACTGGGCAGAAAACATGGTTATTTATGTAACACTAACAATACAACTACAATTTCATATTGCACCTGTAATTGTCCTGCACAGTCCTGCAAATTAAATAAGATTTCTCCACCTCAGAGACTTCGTGTACTAGATATGACAATGTGGTTGTAGACTAGTCAATTATCTCTCAATCTCCTTTCCTTAATGTCTAATCTCTAATATGAATACACAATTTCTCTACCAAAAACCAGACAAACCCAGAGTCTCAAACTCCAGTGTATAATTCTAAGTGCCTGTGCAAGTTATTTTCATTAAGTGTTCCTTCTCAAATAGGAATGCATAAGATAATTGTAAAACACTCTGGCCCAGGTTCCAGGAGAAAGGGTTCTATCTGTGAAACAGAGAGCTGTGAACATGCAAGCCAAGCAAAGTACCTTATGTGTGGGAAAATGAAAACCACATCTGACACAAATACAACACAATTTTATCATCATCCTTCATACCTCTCTCTTTCCTTCTGTTGCTCAGCCACATCCAGTGACACAGCCATGCACAGGATGCAGACTGTATGCTCTTTGGGGTAGATTTCTTTGCCTTCAATGAAGGTACATCACACGCTATGGTGGCATGGTCTAAATCAGTCATTATGCAAAGAACGAAGATATTGTTTACTGACAGTGAGAACAGTTTTTTGCTTTAATTCATGCCACAGAGCACATGAGAACAGTCCGTGGGCTCCCAACACTCTGAGAGGGCACCACAGTGAAGGAATTTGGATTCAGAGGTTTTATTTTTCTCAATCATTAATATCATTGCCTGCTGACCCAGCCCAGTCTCATTTTATGTCTGCAGCCTGACAAGATCACAGCTTGGGATGACATGGCTGTAAGGAAAGTTGTATTGCTTGTCAAGTGTAGTTTCTTTTAAACCACCAGCCTGAGAAATGTTTGCGGGTGAACATGTTTACACAGCTCTTCCCCTTTCAACATAAAAGCTATTGCGATGGTACAGAAAGCAGTGGTAAAAGTGAGGTCCCCATGAAGACAAGTGGTGGCCATTGTAATAAGAGTGTTTTGCAGCTACAGAGCCTTTCATCTAAGGATTTCAGATTCCTTGCAAAGATTGATTAATTAAGGCTCACGGTGAGAGTTCTGTGAATCATCAAACCACAAGCATTTCACACCTCACTGACTTGCAACTCAGAGAAGCTCTTGATGAACATGAGCTAAGTTCCATGAGACTTGAGGGAACCTAGATCAACTCCAGTGGGTTGGCGCTGAAGTCATTTTTCAGATGTGTAAATTTAAAGGGAAGCCAGGTGAGCAATCCAGAGCGCCTTGTTAAGAAGCCGTGAGTGATCCTTGGGAAAAGCCTCCTCCTAGATACTGAAACTGCAGCACTCTGGAAGCTGGGAAGGTGCTAGCAAAATCAGTAGTGATCTCTCATGGAGAAGAAACCTTTAATTCTATTTTAAAAGCTTGGTCTCATTTAACTGGTACTTATTTACCTCAATGCAAAGTTCAATGTCACTTCCCCTTCTTTTTGCAGCACTTGTAGCCATTGTCCTTGGCCCAAGGCAATGTCAGACCAAGGAGGACCTGAGCAGTGGGCCAGTCTCTATTCTGCACATTGGGTGACTTGCACAGCACCTGAGGCCTCCTAGCAGCTCTCCCATCAGCCCTTTCCTTCCCACTGGTACCATTGCCTCACCTCTCTGGCTGTGCACCTCTCTGGAAGCTATTCATTTAATTTTCAAGAACATTTACAGGACTGTAACTACAGACATTTAAAATCCTGATTAGTATTTTCTCTGTCTTAAGTGCTGTTATAAAATATTCCCTGGTCATGCATAGCTTATAAAGAATGTTTTATACACAAGAATGTAGGCGCCTATTTTTTTAGTTAAAAGTAATGATTTGGTTAGTCATATTTTACAGTTGCTAATTACTCTACAAATGCCATAACCTGTCTGAATTGTAACTGCTCAGTAAAAAGTTTTGTTTTGTTTAAGAGATACTAAATAATGCAGTGTAATACTACATGTGTCAGGCCAATACATTATAAAATGTAAATGTTATATATATATACACATATCCTTTTTATATACGTACACATATACACCCTTCTTTCTTTCTGTTATTCTTGGCTGAGGAAATCAATTCCATTTGAATATAAACCATTTCTTGATTTTCTCCAAACTCTGAGCTTTCTCTATTGTTTATTTCGATGTAAATTAAGCGTAACTGGGGAAATTGTGGTGTGAGAAGACCATTGGGCCTCTTGTTGATTTTAATGACAATACAGTGACCTGTTGGAATAGGGAAAGAATGGTAACTACATGAAATCTGTGTGACTCCTGTGATTAAGATCTTTCCTGGCATATATCTGGCAGTCACATACTTTGCATACATACACTGGAAACATGTTTAGCCTCACGTTATTCTACTGCAGGGTTGCAGAGAAATGCAAAACCCTGTGTTTTCAGCCATTGCTTCATCTTCCTCTTGCTTATAAATGGTTGATATTGGTAGCACAGAGCAGATCACAGCTTGGACACTCCAACTTCTGTAGAAGCTGCTCTGTCCCAGCTGAACTCAGCCTACCTGGCCCCAAGTTAATTTGTGCTATCCCCCTGAGCCCAGGAGCAAAGCCCTATCCCTCCATCCTTCGTCCCATCCCCATTGGCAGCCCAGATCAGGTTCAGGAGATGGCCACAGCCATCTGGCTGAATCAACTCCTGGGATTCCTCTTCCCCATTCTCTTCTGGTTTCTTTAGTGTTACTTTCAGTGTCCTCTTCGGAGAATCCTTCAGATCTTATTCCCCAGACCCTTTCTTGGTTGTCTTCTCCTGCAGGCAACCCCAGCAACAAAACAAGAATTGTCGGTGCTATAGCAGCAGTTCAGCAGCTGCAGAGGAATTGGGCTCAATTGCCATCAGGGGATTGAAGCAATGTGTTTTCATGGACAGAGAACTGCCCTAAGGGGTCAGTGTTTCACCCCTATCCACCACTGGTCTTACTGGCCAACCTCAAGCAAATCACCTCACCCTCCAGTGGTCCAGCTCCCCCCCATTAAAACAGGAATTGCATCAGCCTCTTGTACAATTTTCTAAAAACTATGAGGAAAAGCTCTAGATTTTATTAATTATAGCAGGAACCCAAGAGGTAGGGAACTTTAACTTTCATAAAAAGCTTTAGCAAATAATTCATTACAGATACAGCTGTGAGCTCACCTGTATTATTCCAGAATCCAGAAAAAAACCTGCTGTTTTTAAATCATTTCCATTCAGGAGAGATGAGCAAGCAGAGATAATAATGAAACATACCAAAGTAATAAATTACTCTGTGAGTCTCATATAAGCTGTTTTCAAGACATTAAGAAGTACAAAAGAAATAGTATGAGAAAAGAAACTTAGCGTAACAGCATAAAGAAGAAAAAAACACCAAACTACCTCCTCAGTTCAACACTCTAGATATGTTCCCCTTTTTAAATTGTTATGCATTTCCTTCACTTGAAGGCATTCCAGAATATGTGGCAGTAACCTGAGTCACACAAAGCTAAGGGATATCCCAAATGAAGATTTTTTGAAATCACATGAAGGACTCGGAAAGGAAGTCTCAGCTCTCTCTAGAAGAGTAGAGATAATTCAATCCTTTTTTATATAGGACTAGATGCCCAAATTAACATTCATGCTGAAATCTACGATCAATGATTACAGTGTGATGTGAAGATGTTCTTTTCTTGGTAGAAAGCAGACCACAGCTAAGTTACATGCTGTCAGAAGTTTTTAAGAAAAAGCTTTAGGTGATTTTAGGGGAGGAAGGAAGAGTTCGGACTTTCAACAAAGCTGTAGTGGCTTCATTTCCTGCTAGTGGATCAATACTATCTTGTCAGGATTTCCAAGGCTCTTCTCCTGGGAAGGAATTTTGATTTAAAATCAAGATGAAAGATACCTGCATTGCTTGTCTAGAAGAGCCAGTCAAAGAGCAAAATACCCTATTTTCACCAACATGTCCACAGACAGTGGCCACCACCGCAAGCAGTGCCGGCTCAGACAAGCACGGTCAGGCAGAGTTGCCTTTCTGTGTAAAAGGAAGGTCCCAGTAACACCCTGACAGTGCTGCAGAGTCAGTTCAGCTTAGGCATGTGCAGAGTGAAATGTAATGCCCCTGTTCTGTCCTGTACACCAGATTTGCCCGCTCTCAGAGCTAAGCTCCTTGTCACTGACCCCAGAAGAGCCTATTGCAGCCCCTCCTGCCCTGGTCCATCTGGTCGCTGCATGTAGGGTCCCTCATCAGAAGCTGGTGGTGAGGAAAGGTGGATGAGCTCTTACAGAGCAAGTGCCTCTGTTGTGTGGAAAGATAACCTCCTGCTTTCACCAGACACACCAAATTCTTGGCTGGCTCAGCACCTGTGGATCTCATGGAGTTATGCCAAGGGCTGCTTTGCTCTTGCTCAATTTCATCAAATTCTGCTTTGTGGGAAGGAATGTTATTCACACTGCTGTGAGCTACTTGGGTCTTCAGCATCTGTGGGAGGCTATTTCAAAGGGTCGGTTGTTCTGTTTTTAAGATGTTCAGCTGTTTCATACTATTCTTTTACCACTGGCAGTGTCTCACAGGACCACTTCGGCACACGACACATTAACAAAGCATTACCAGTGTCTGTGGTGGACGGAAAACCTGTAAAACAAAAGCATTTTCTCCTGCCCACCTTCTTTCCCAAATTTCAATGAAAAGCAGAAATCAAATTTCATTTGTTTATAATATTCTCCTTTGTCCTGTTTCTTATTTGCACACAGTGCCACAGTTCCTATTGCCTTTAACAGAAATTTTATTTCCAAATAGACCGTAGAAAAAGGTTGAGTAGGACAAAGGACAGCCTCTTAAGACAGCAGGCCATTCTGGGAACCATAAAACTCTCAAAAGAAGCCCTGCCCAGTAAACTCAGTAATTTTCCAAGGAGGTTGCAAATAATCTTTGCACCATGAATTCAGACAACTTTTGAACTCCAGCCATCATCTGCTTATCCCCAGCAGACTCCAGAAAAGTTGGTGTTTAGTTGGAATTACATCTTGATATTATTCAGAGGCTTTAAAACATCAGAACTGGTTTGGACAAAAGCTCCTCTCCAGTTTAGGTAGCAGGTCCCCCAAAATTTTCAAGGAGCAGTTGCACTTGAATCCTTTGCAGCATTGCCAGCATATTAGCAAACATTGAGGAAACGATATTTTCCATTATTAAGGCAGAAGACAAAGGGATTGTTGATCATAGTAAGAAAATCATGCATGTATAAATGATTACTTTGTCTATATTTCCTTTCAGGCAATAGCTGATGCAGAGACAATCAGATATTTGCAAGATACAAGGCAGATATTCAATTTAATTAAAATAAATATTCCCAAAAATATATCAAAAGCCAGGCAAGGTCCCCATACAGACAGATAACTGTATTCCTTTATTAATAAGGTCCTTTGATTTAGGGTCTCAGAAGAGGGAATTAACTTCTTATCATAGGATGATTTTTCTCTACTTACTGTTATCAACTATGAGGCATAAAACCAGAAACCCTCTAAGGTGACAGAACTCAGAATTTTTGAAATGAGGTATTTTGGATGTTTGCTGAAAACAAAGCTTATTGAAAATACTTAATGGACAGTGGTTGTCATGATTGAAAGAAGGCTTTTCCGACACTTTTTCAGGATACCATTATCCCCAGGTTTCAGCCCTTGGAGCTGTCATGCAGAGGGGCTCCCAGCTGATCCCACCACGTTCCAGGCTGGGAGCATTGCACTGATGTTACTTATATAGGTAAGAGGTTTTTTATATAAATAAATGATAAGGAGACACCCTTTGCAGCTGTGACATGGACAGAAGTATTGTGGCAGAGGGTAGTGAAAACTTTGTACCATTACATACAGCCGTGAATGAATATTTCATCAGCCTAGGTGTCATTTTCCTAAAGAGAAAAACACAGAAAAGAACAATCCTGTGGGGTCAAATCCATGGCTGGTGTAACTCACGATATTCCCTGGACTGCAAATGGAGTTTACACACAATTTACACCAGATGGGAGCCTGACTTTACAAAGCAGTGGCTGGAGGCTAAATGATATTCTTGAAAGTTGCAAAGCCTTGGATTATGAAATCTCTCTCAATTTCCATTGCAACTCCTTCCAGTATAGTTTGCTCACAGCAGTCTGAATGCAGAAGAAACATCTATTTCATTATCTCAAATAGTTTAAAAATGCTTTTTAAAAATTCCATTATTTGCACAGTGTAAGGACCCCAATGCACCCTAACAACTGTTTGACCTGAATATATTAAAAATATTGTAATGTTTTGCTACATATCCCAAGGTAAAAAAAAATAAAAAAAATCAGGGTACGGCTTATTAGTTTTCTCTTTGCTGCTTCTTATAAAGGTTTATTTGACAGAGCATAAGATAGTGGTAAAATCCTAAGGTAAAGGTTAAACTCTGTTTTATTATGTTTACAGGATTTAAAGGGTAAATCAGGAAGTGCTTATTTAACATCAAGTGAAAGTGGTGGATTAGTAACCAGACCGAGACTTAAAAGCATCCTTAATCCTTAAGATCTCTGAGGGTGAAAGGTCACTCTTTAACACCAGGTTGTGTAAAGAATGAAGCAGACAGAAGCTTCTGTTTCATCATTGCCCAGTTAATCCACTGAGGAAATGAGCAGCATTGGTTTTTTGCTAGGTAAACTCCTCCTAAAACCAAGGAAACAGAGGAAAGCCTGAACAGGAAATAATTAAAGTAGGTTTATTCCATGAATACAGCAGAGCAGGAGATATTTTAAACTGTTTTAAAAATTACACTTCTGTGACTATTAATTGTCTACCTTGATTACATTTTCATCACTCCTTATTTTCATCATTCTTTTAATGATTAAATTAATGCTCAGTATTTTATGTGGAGAGAGGCACAATGGGTCCGTTCCAATGGTCAGTAGTTTATGTTTTGTATTTTTTGGTATCTTGTGGATTAGAGAGCACAAATGGGGCTCGTAAATACCCTATCTCTTTTAAACTTATGAGTTCTGGAAAAATAATTAAATGCAGCTCTTTTATTGTGTTACCACAGTGACGTGCGTCAAAGAAATAGGTGCAGGGAAATATAGTTTGCAACATTTCTCCTCTTTAATCTCTACTAGAGGTAGGAGAGAAGTGTTCACTAGTTATTTCAGCTGAGATTAAAATGGGGTTTGAAGTTCCCAGTAGCTGGAATGAAACATAACTCAAAGCTTTCTCTACAAATGCAATATAAAGTATAGTATGTTAGAGAAAATGTTTAGAGCCCACTAGTTAGTAAATATACCCACTTTTTGTATAGACAAGTCTTAACATTTTTTTCCTTTTTGAACAATCAATATGAAAAGACAAAGCTCTCACATATTTCAGCTACTAGGGAAAGAGTATTTTCAATACTAGCAGCCTTTCAATATTTATATTGAGCTTGCCTTTATTAAATCACTGGTGAAAAATAAGAGGATTCACCCAAGCTGTAGTTTCATCATATAAAACAGTGCAGACATTTATCTTATAAAATTGCAGAAGTGTAGCTCCATGTAGAGTGATGGAGCTGAGCTGCATTTGGCATTAGGATCTCATTTTCTTGCCTAAGGTGTTTATGACGCATACAGTTGCTAATAGCTTATGCAGTTCATTTTTTACAGAATCTGTGGTTTAAGCATAATGCTTAGTACTCCCGAAATATAACTTTTCTTTTTTAAAAATTGCAGAGTGTTTAATGTGAATTATGAAGAGTGCTTAGTTGCACATATTTGAGACCTGCCTCAAATTTTTCACAGTATTCATCCCTACCTTTGCAGTTCCATTTTATCAAAACATTTTCATAATTAAGCAAAAAAAAAAAAGGCAACAAAATCATATTTTGTAAACTAAAATTTGTTTGGTCTCTTTGGGACTACTTTCCAACAGATATGCACACTCAGAGCAGCAGCACTGAGCTGAAATAGCCCTTCTGTAATCAGAGGGATCAAATATAGAAGAAAATATTCTTTAATGCAAATAAAGGGGTTGAGAAGCTCATACAGCATTTCTTCTATCTCCCTGGATATTTTTATTTTGATTTCCTAAAGAAATTATGTTTATGTGACTGAATCACCTATCTGTCTTTACTGCTTCTTGCAATTTTTACCCCAATGGCCACTTCTGAATGTATTTGACAAATGCACAGTAATCCCAAACTTCCTAATCAAGTTTCTAGAATTTCCTTAGAAGGCATCACTTCCTAGAGGGCAGAGACACTTAAGTTACTCAACTCATGGAAAAACTGAATCAAGTGCTTTTGAGAGCTCACAGAGAGAAGAAACCTCTGAAATGCCTGAGTTGTGAGGAAAAATTCAAAACAGAGCTGGCAACCAAAAATTCACAGCAAAGCAGGATTTGTTAGCCCTGGATCCCATAAAGGTGTCTGCTTTGTTTGCTGAGATACCCTGACTTCCCAGCCCACCAACACAAACGTTCAGCAGCAGCACTGCACAGCACAGAGCTGCAAACCAGGCTAAAACACCCTGAGCACAGACATCCAGAAACATAAGCTATTTCTGGGTGACTGTTAGTTTTCCAGGTGAGGGATGACAGATGGTTTCAAAGATTCTGTTTCAAAGCAGTATTAGAAGGAAACTATATACTATGAAGGGTTTAATAATAAAAAGAAAGCAATTTTGGAAAACAGAAGGAATATTATTAATTTTTCTGAATAAAACAGATTGTGGAGAGAACCAAAATAATTCTAGGGCAGGTTGTTTGGGTTTTTTTTTTTCAGAATTAGCACCATTTGGCATGTATGTGCTACCTGACATCCTGAAAAGGCTTTGCAAATGCTTATAATAAATCCTAGTACTCCTGAGTGCCAAAGTCTCCAGACCACTGATATTGTAGGAGTCAGAAAAGGAGGAGGGAACTAACGAAAAGGGCTTAAAGTCCCAACTTCCATGGCCTGAGTTCTCACACAGATCACAGGGAAATAATTCCTCTCCATTACAGAGTTTAAATCACAAAACCAGCCTCTTGCCTGACCCTCCTTATTTCAGCACATTTACAATATGAATGGGAAATGGAGCATATTTTCAGCAATATTAAGTTTGTAGTCAGTAAGCTTTGAGGCAAACAGTTTGAATCCTTTTGACCTGATTCCTCTTTGTTAAATGAAATAAAAAATAAATTCAAGCTGCACAATGAATTACATCAGAACCCAGGCAGACAAGGAAGCAAGTCATTCTGCAGCAATTCTCTGTGCTTTAACTAGCTGAGAATCAAGAAACTCCCAGCACTACCTCCATACTAGAACCAGGCATGTAAAATATTACTTGTCTTATGTTTATAAATATTCCAGAAACAAATTGTGAGAAAAAAACTTTACACACATTCATCAAAGGAGCTTGTCTTTGTCTATGTCTTCCTCATTTCTCTTTAATTTACCCTAATACTTATCCAAGAATATCATGGCATTTGTTGGTAGTATAATGCAGCAAAAGGAGACAACACTGTATTTCCCAAATATCAGACTTCCAGATATGTTTAATAGCAAAATTAATTTCAGCATCAGTTCATGCTTAGCATTGTTCATGGTTTATATGTTTCAGGAGAAAATTAGTTCAAATTTGCAATAAAAATATTTTTATATGATTTTCTACTAATAAATAAGTTGTTATTCATAAATAGTGGTTCAGGAGACAATCAAATTGTATACTGGGAAGTGATTCAGCTATTTTTATGTGATTTGTTGCACTATTTATGCAATTCAAACAACAGGTCACCGGTATGTTCTATAAGTTAATGATCAACATGAATCACAAAACCAATATACTTTTTTAATTTGCTTCAATAATGGAGAAAATTCCCAAAGATCACACCCAAAGATATCTCTGCATAGAAATTCCGAACTGTTGCTGTCCAAAACCAACAGTTCAGAAACAAAATCAGTAGAACTTTGGGATCCTGAAAGAGAGCAAATATCTAAGAAAAATTAGAGAGGTAAGAGTTATTCATTTTAACAATCCTTGTATCAACATATTGTCTAAGTTCTGTGCTACTGTTTACAAGAGGAAGAGCTAATTCTGGGAATACAGGATTGAAGGGATGAGAATATATTTCCCATACCAAATAAACTGTTAAAAGACACAAATGCAGTCCCCAGAAAAGATGTTCTTGTCACACTTCAAAGAAACCCAAATAAAATTAAAAATAATTGGAAGCCAAATACAAATGATCAGCATCTGGGTATCTGTACTAACTAACCAAGAAAAATGTGCTGCCTCTTATCCTGTGTTTCTGAAGATGCAAAGTGAGAAACAAAACCACAGCCAAATAGCATTACAACAGAATCCATTTATCCCCACGTACTTTTTCCAAATGGAAGGACCCTGTTCAGAGCAGGGCACCCTGGAACAGAGATGCAGACGTGCACCTACTGCACCCAGGGGTACATTTTCAAGTGCCCAAATTCCAGTCGGAGCGAGGGTCACCCAGCAGTCACCTCTGCCAATGCCCCACTCCTGCTCCAAACCCACTGGAGCCCTATTAAAGTTTATGGAGCTCCACAGGGGTGTACATGTCTGCCCAGGTAAATCACTGGCAAGCTCAGGACTGTAATTATCACTATTAGGAGTGTCTAGTACATTTTATGCGCTGGCAGAACCCACCAAGCCTGCTGACAGCAAAGGGAGGGCTGTGCAGTGCCATGTGTGGTTTGTCTGAAGGGCTCTTCGGAGGCTGCTCCTTCATTTCTGCTGCAGCCAACGCTCCCCCTGAATTCAGTGTCTCTGAAGCTCAGGTATCACTGATACAACACTAGATGCAAATAATGAAAGCTGATCTTTTTTTTTTTCATAATTGCTTCCAGTCAAATAGGAGTGTAAGGATAAAAAAATTAATAATTTATTAATACAGGAAAATAGAGGAAGAAAACCCACCCTGTTATTAATTTGAATAGAATTACTGGAAAAAATAAATCTTTATGTCCTTTATAAAAAAAATCTCTGTTGCTACTGAAAGTCTCTAATTTTGGTTGTCTTAATGTATTTTTCATGTAAGTCATAAAGAATGATTTTTATGTTTATTATGGTTTACACACAAAATTATATCCAAAAAGCTTTATAGGTACTAAAATATGACATCCTTTACTCCACCACACCCTAATAGTGAGAACAATAATTCACTCATAAAGATTGATAGCTGGCATTTGTCTTCAAGTTGTCCAATGACTGCATGAGAATTAAAATAAAATTATCTTCTCACCAAAGGAGTTAGTTATCCCTGCGGGCCAGGGCTGAGGCGGAGTTATGATGAATCACGCATTGGGAGGATCTCTAGCTTTCAATGAAATTAGTAACTTCCTTGCAAATTAATTTAATTACACCTAACAAAAATCCCTATTCACAAAACACGCATCTTTGGAGGTCTAAAAATAGAAGATGCACTATTTCAGTCAATAGAACTTTCTATATTTTCCTCTCTTTCCCACACTATCTTAGAGGGAGGAGGAAGCAGTGTTTCTAGAAGAGCCAAAATAGAAGTTTTTCCATGATTTCTAAACTGCAAGCTGGTTTCTCAGCGTGTATGAATTCATAGAGTGCCTTCAGCTTGAATAGAGCTACACTGAGTCATCCTGATGTGGGGCCTGACCAAGAGTCTAGGCTTCTCCTAATAAAGAGTGAATTACAAAATTTTGAAACAATTTGGCTCCAAGCAATGTTTCTTACAGGTACAATTTATGAGAACAATAACAAGTACTGGAAATTTTAATTCAAAAATTCATTAGCAGTAATCATGGTCTTTTCTTCTTTTTCCACAGACACCATAAAATCCAAGTCTGCCAGAATGAAAAAAAAAAAAAAAATCTTCCCCATTTTTGAACTCTGCATCTGCAGCAAGTCTTCGCATCATCTGCAGAAGAGGTCTTTGAGATAAGAAACTTGAGTGGCTGCTTCTGGTTTAATGCAAGTGTTGGACACCTCCAGTATAACATTCCTGTTATTCATGTTCACCTCCAAGAGCACAGATTTTTCCCTTTTTCACTGCATCCAGGTCACAGCTCCTATGGCAGTGCCAGCAGGTCCTTCCCTGTCCACCACCACTCACTTGGGGGTAGGGAGGATATTGCTTTGCTTCTAACACTTGTGTTGCAACCTTCATTAGCCATGGAAATGTCTTAATGGGGACATTCTCTGAGGCTTGTTTGTCACGGGCAGGTTTGCTCTGAACTTTAGCCAAGTCTCACCTGGCTGGCACCTTTCATTATATCAAACACAATGTTATGGCAAAAGGCTAAGTTCAGTGTCAAATAATGAGTTATAAAATATTCAATATGAAGAGATAGTTCATTTATCTCCCCACACCTGATTCAGGTTAAAAGACTTAATGAACACTGGTGAGTTTCCTTCAGTCTTGGCAGACAAACTTATAGATGGATAAACAACAGAAATATATGCAAGAATGCACACATTGTTGAGAACATTGTGCTTACAAAAATATATCTTTTCTAAAAAAGGAACTGTTCCTATGCTATAATGCATCTATGATTATCTGCAAAGAATTCTGAAGTACCTACTCTAAAAGTATGGCTTATCTATAATTTAAACTGAAGGAGACTTCCCTTTAGGCAACACAGACTTTGTGACACATGAATGAGCAGCTCTGGCTGTGTCTAATAGTTTACCACCAGTACTGGAGCCTTTGCAGCATTTTCACCTCCCTTAAATTAGAGAAGGTTTTCATTTACAATACTCAGAGGAAAACAATATTATTTTTGCAAAGGTGGCCTGGCAGTTTTGTGCTAGTCATTGGCAGATAAGCTCTGCTGCCTTCTTCCCTAGATGGGATGCCACTGCCTGCAGAGATGAGGAAGGAGAGGCACAGTGCTTAGCATGGAATGGCTCTGCAAGCACAGGGCTGAATCACAAGGTACAGCTGCAAAACCTCAGGAAATCCTTGTCTTGTTCCAGGGCCAACCTCACCTCAGAAGTAAAACATACCCCTCACTTTATTACAAAGCACCAAAGACATGAAGCACTGGCAGTACTCAGAGGTGGCACCGAGGTAATTTAACAACATCATCAAACTATGAGAGTTAGAATTTGATTTATAATGATGACTAACCCAATAAAATGGCAAAGCAAGTCAATACGCAGGCTCAGAGACTTCTCCAGTTTTTTTACCCCCAGTACTTTGATGATGCAGTCATCATAAAGCATTCCAGACATGTCATGCTCAATGGAAACTATGGAACAACAAAACCTCACGTGTATCCTTGCAGAGATCAGGTCATTCTTCATTAGAGCTGCATAAACCTATTCACAAGATCAGCTTTTTCTGTGGTAACAGCGAAAGGAGATGGGAAAAACCCCCACCCTCTTGATCACAGCGTGTATGAAAACAATTCTTAGTAAGGAGGATATTTTTACATGGAAGTGGTAAATTTTCAGGTGGAACAAAAAAAACCCCAAAACCCAAGAGTTCAAATCCCTGTAAATTGACATTGCTATGCTGATTTATGCCCATTGAGAGTTGTCCCTTCATAATTTGTTCCAGGTTGGAATTTTACTATGGAGAAATATGCACATTCTTGTAAAGGCAAGGAAAAACACACCCAGCTAAAAGGGTAGTTTCCATGTAGTTCTATTTTTGATCACTTTAGATATTTTAGGCTACGTCTTGCAATCATCCTATTTATGGGATCAAAAAGAAGTAACCCAGATATGGGAATAAAGTTAGTAAAGTCATTGGTCCAGACAGGACTCGGGCTGCTAAGTACATGATGATTGATATTGGACACATTTCTTTCTTGGCAGGGAGTTTTGGCTTTCAGCTACACTGTGCTGACATCAAGCACATTAAAAGTGAACCCAAATATCTGCTGAAATTCACAGAGATGTTGAAACACTTTCAACTCTGAAGCCAAGGATGTGTCAGCTGAGAAAGCTGAAGTCTACCTTCAACTTTTTTATTCTAATTTGGGGAAGAAATGCTCAGCAAACTTGTCAAGTCTAAGCAAGCTCTTTTACAACCCACTTCTCTATTTTCTTGTGGCAGGAGTCCACCAGCAACAATCTTCATAAAAGCAGTAGAGAGGTCAGCTGTTGCATGTGTTTGACAGCCCTGGATACAGTCCCAATGCACAAAAGTGGGTTCAGAACCTTATCTATATTTCACTTTCTATACCAGGTGAAGAAGACATGTTTTAGGCTCATCTTTTGCTGAGGCAAGTGATTCCCAGAGAGAGCCCACTTGCTCAAGAGATGTATTACAGAACAGAAGCATACTTATTATCTTCAGACAATCTCTTCTCTCTTTCAGGGCTCTGCAACTCCCTATTCTCACTTCTTTTAATGTATTTTCTAC
Source organism: Pomatostomus ruficeps (assembly GCA_013400735.1). Classification (NCBI taxonomy): domain Eukaryota; kingdom Metazoa; phylum Chordata; class Aves; order Passeriformes; family Timaliidae; genus Pomatostomus; species Pomatostomus ruficeps. Next base: position 70,439 of record VYZT01038364.1, on the reverse strand, counting down.
TTTCCCATCCCCTCCTAGTGCTGATGGATTCAAGTGCTGATCAGGCCCCCTCAATGGGCCACTGCTCCACGAACTGTCTCAGAAGCCCTCACAAAGAAAACTTGTGGAATACCTGAAAGGTTTCAGATCAAAAAACCACAAGTCATGATGTGTTTGTGCTGCTTAACCAAAAACTGCATTCAGGTTGTAACTGGTTGCTCAGTTTGGCATCTGTGGTAACAGCAATTGCTCAGTTTAATTATTTTTCTCTTTGGTGTGCAGGTTGCATGCTGGAGTTCTGCTGTCTTCCATCACTTCAATAACTTATTGAAATGAACTCGCACAGCCTTCTACGGCTCTGTATCTTTCAGAGACCCAACAAAGTAATTCCCTTAACCTTAGTGGACAGTTCATATGCGCTGGAATTGTAACAAAGCCAAGTGCTTTTCCCAGAAAATGTCTCTTTGGAGGCACCTAACATTGGTATGTTTCTTGTGTAGGCACTTTGCGTTTTTATTATTGATTTTTCTTAACTAATCAGTTATACATTGGCTTCACCTGAGTGTCCTGCATTTTAATGTTCCAATGAATCGTTTGTTCAATACTTTGTTGTTTTTCTTTTTGACCACACCATGGTTTATATATTTTAAATAGTTGTTAAAGCAGGTTGAAAAAACAGAACAAGTTTGAACTGACGAGCATGCTGATTCAATTACATTTTCGGATTTTAAAAAATATTTTGGAGGAGAACCACATTAACAATTCTTTTTTTTTTTCCTCTGAGTGGATGGGATTTCAGACATTCTTTCAAGGCTGACAGTCAGACTCGGACACTAATAGGGCATTGCAGCCATATCTGGGCCAGGCTGGGGTAAATCCTGGTGGATATCCATTGAGCTACCTCAGGGACGAGAGCCAGGGCTGCAGCAAGAGCCCACCAGTGTGCCCTCACCAGATGTTTCCTGGGCTACTTGAGGGTGCACTGAGCCCCCAGTTCCAAGCTGACATAAAGGTCCAGGCAGGAGAATCTCCTCTGGAAACACAGCTCCAGATACCATTTCTATTTTAGATACGTAAATGTAATTTTAAAAATAATACTTGCTCTCAACTATTTAAACATTTCATTGTTTATACTTCCATTAGGATTTGAAATGAGAGTAAAGATTATTGAAGCAATAGTAGTTTTGGGAGATTTTTTTTTTTTAACCAGGTCTATCAGAGAGGAAATAAAATGAATTGTCTATATGAAGAAAATTAGCAAATAAATTTTGAGAATTGAGTATGATTTAAAGGCATTTTCTGTTAACCTTTCACACAAAATATTTCATACTGTAAAAAGAGTAGAAATAGCCCAAGCACCCTTAGGAGGAGTGCTAGCCCTCATTTAGAAGCTATTCAAACAGCAAAGTAAAATTATTTGAAAAAGCAATTTAAAGAATCTCATCCATCTCACACTGGTAAGAGACAATATGCACGTGGTACATATATGAGATAAGAGACAGCTTTGCTAGTGCTGTGAGACAGGAGAAGCCTGAAAATGAGAAGTATTTTGTGAAGCAAAAACTTGAGAATAGCATTATTTTGCATACACTTTTTCTTTTTTTTTTTTTAAATCAGCAAAAGGTTTTGTTGCTTTTCTGAAGCAACTTTACCCCAGAAAAGAAACACATATTGACCTTATTGTCAGAAAATGGGCAGAATCAAGCATGTTTCAGCTGACTAACTAATGGAAATGTTTCCAGGCACATAAGGGATACAGCACGTGTGAATTAAGACGTGTACTATGAACAATGGAAATAGGCTCTGAAAGATAAGACATTGTTTAATGGGTTGTGTAATCTGATAGTTCATGTCACATGATCCAGAAGCTGGATTTTGCAAGGTTAAGATATCAGTATAAGAAAGCAGAATGAAATGATTATAAATACTCTCTAATGATGATGCCTACAATGAATAGCTAAAGGTAACTTTCAAGGAAGGAGCTCTCAGGAGTTCATCTTTAATGTTGGATCTGAGCTGAAGCCCTGAGGGAAACCTTTTCCAGCATTTCTGAGTTACACATGGGCACTCTGTGCAGACAAGGACAGAAAGAACAGAGTGCTGGGAACTCAGAAGTCCATTTTGCTGAAGTAAAGAGGTTTCCCAAAACCAGACAGAATATCTGAAGTTTTATCCTGTAGGATAAGCAGGCATAGGTATCTCTTACCTGAACCATCTGGCTTCCAATTATTTTGTAGTGGGAATGAGGAGGATATAAATACCTTTGGAATGAAATATTCCTTTTGTGACCTTAGAACTTTTCTGTAGAGTAGTTTAGTTCCAAATTACCGGCATTTCCCAGCAAAAGACACCTGACCCCCAGCTCAGTCATTTCACATAGAAGTGTTACCAATAGAAGACTCCCATCTCAGTCTCAGGTGTTGATCAAGTCAGACTTGGATAGGAGAGGACAATTTCCTAGAAACTGGAACATTTCTGAAGCTGTATGATTCAACCTGCACATCTGGCAGTCCCAAACACAGAATTAACTAACACAGGGAGACTTTTGGAATTGATTTCATCATGTTATTATTTTTTGTTGTTACATCTAATCCTTTACCCCTTCCTTTTCATGACCATCATTTAGGTTACAGCCTTTAGGAACAGAAAATTGAGCTCTTTCGTAAGAAAACAGAAGCATGCTTTATGTTTGCTGTCCTACTGTAGAACAAAAATTAAAAGCAGTAATATTGATTTGAGATAGAGTTGACCATTATCTACTTAAAAGTTACATGGCTATTAGTTTTGATATACAACTAAGTTATCCCTTAAAATCAAACCAGATTACCAGATAATGAAAACCATAATTAACTGGAGTCTAACAAACACCAAGGTACAAGGCCAACGACTGAGCCTCATCAGCCCTCCTCATCATCTGTCCTTATTGTCTCTATGACAAGAGTTAAGATGTTTCCAGAGGAGAAACAACCTTTTCAGCAAGCTCTAAAGGCACCTGCTCCAGTAGCTGGAGCGTTTGGCAGTCACAGGTGGGAAACAGCCCAGCCTTGCTGATCTCACACTCCCTCCTTGCCCGCAAGAGGCCAGGACACAGGTACCACTCAGATTTGCTCTGCTCATTTTATGGGGAGATAACAGTGACCAGTAACAGTGACCTCTTCTATGGTCTACAATGCTCCTGTGACATCTGTGTTTCCCTCACTGATCTACATCAGTGAGCTCCATCCACAGTGAGGGTATCTCAGCACCATGTTTAATTTGATGATGGTCTTGACTGGGAATATGAAGTATTGAATTTCATATCATGAGAGAGACCAGGCATGTGAGGGTTGTCTACAATAAAAATGGGATATGGAACAAACCCAAATTTTGGAAAAAATAAATTAATAATAATAGAAGACTCGGTAACTAGGACAAGCTGAATCTATCAGTAAACCTTCAAACACTGTAAACTGAGATATGCATATGCTGAAATTAATTTTATGTTCCTTTAATCTCATCTCATCTTTTCAATACAGATTTTTCTGCTTTGTGACTCAGTCTGAAACTCAAGTTTCAGCTTGAGGATGACTCTTCTCAAACAGTTGAAGAAATTAATGCACCTCCAACTACAAGAGATTATTTAGTTGTGCAGACCATATCTGGTGTTAAAAACTGTCAAATGTCCATGCTGGCTACTTGGCATGTCACTGCAAAGGACATGGTGAGAGCACAGGCGAGGTCATGGCAGAGACAGGCTGGTCCTGTCTGCATCAGGAAAAACAAGGGGTTTTAGAGAGCAGAGTATGGCTTGGGTGGGGCCTGGAGGGAAAGAGAATCAGCCACCAACTGCTGCCAGCCCTTGGAGTCAGAGCTCCAGGAGAGCTGGGGGAGGGATCCTGCAGCAGTCCTGGCAGCATCCCTCCCTTCCTCCCCAGCCCTCTCTGTCCTGGCACCCCCTGGGCTCCCAAAACATGCACCAGGAAGACCCATCTCTTTGCTTTCTCTCCCCACAGCTCCTCCACCTCTCTGCTCCCCCAAACATCTGCCCATTTGTAGATACCCAGTACTGGTCTTCAGAAGAGCTGACACAGTCAAATAAAAAAGCAGGCTAAAAGGAAAGTAGCATTTATATTTAAGTAACCATACATGACACACTTTCAGGCAGTCTACATGTCTATATTGGGCCACAGTTGGTTCTTACAGAATTTTCATACCTACTAATTGATCAGGGATGAGATTAATTGGTTGAAGATTATTAGATTGTTATATGGTTTTAAGAAAAAATTAGGACTGATTAAAAATATATAACTGAGTAGAAAATTTCTCTATGTGAAATTAATAGTGTACCAGCATAATTAGGCATTAATTCAACAACAACAAAGATTTTAACGTCTACAATTTTCCATCCAACTTATTTTTCATATATTTCTTCCTCAGTAGTTTCTTTAGTCTAACAGTATTCAAGGGAAAGAGAAGGAGCAGAAGAATCAGAATAGCAAGACATAATAATGAAAAAGAAATTAAAATTAAAAAAAATAAAAATTTCATCTTCTGAGCCACTTATCTCCCTGAGATCCTGAAAACCTGACTACTGCAGTGATGACTTTATGGCAGAAGAGGCACAGAACAGAATAAACTGGAATATAAAGTCACTTGCATTATACATTTATATTTTTTTTCTTTTTGCCACTATGATCTTGTATCCCCTATTGTCACAAACTTTCACTTATCCAAATTAGGATTTACAGGGGTAGGAAATATCTTGTCTTTGTTCTCTGGTTTCTGCTGAACCATTTCACATTTCCCTCCTGTTCTCTTTCCTGCCATTCCCAGAGGACAACCCTGGACCAGATGTGAATGAAGCAAGTCACAAACATGACCATAAATACTTCACCATGCAAATGCAATTTCTTCTGTCACATATAACAAAATGCTGTACATGTCAGGCTGCTTATTCACACTCCAGCTTGCAACTAATCAGCACTAATCAGAGCGATCAGATTCACACTTCACTGAGCTTTCCCAGATTTATGCAGCAGAGGACTTGGATTTCATCACTCAGGATGGGAGCACATGGAGGCTGGTGAGCAGGGAACAGCCGGCCCTCTGCGTCTCTTAGGAGAAAGAGAGCGTGAGGCAAACTTCAAAACAAGATCAAATTGATTCCTGATGCCATCTTTTCCTCTTAAACCAGTGAACAATCCAGAAAATAAAGAAGCACCACTCTTCCTCACTCTCACGTGATGAGTGGAGCAACAACATAACATTACCTGGAGTTACAATATACTCGATGTCAAAATTATTAGGTTTTGATAAATCTCTTGTAAGACTTTGATCTTCAGGTCTCATGAGTCATATTACAGAGGAATTTACTGTACTTAATTTAGAAGTCATTTCAAAAGGTCTATGATATTCATTTCTCTCTGCACCCCTATGAGGGGAGATCTTTAAATGAAGGCAACTAAACCCAGCAAACTCTGTATGATCTAAATGCATATTATTATTTGTTTAATATTGAAAAAAAAGTATTAAAGTATAAGGAAACCATTTTAATTTCATTGCTTTAAGCAGCCATCAGGTAGAAAAGATACATAATCTGAGTTTTTAAAGGTTTTGAGTGAAGCATTGAAGCATTGATTAAGAAAATTGTTGGAAATGATGAATGGCCCAGAGGCTTGGAGACTTCAGTAACCTTCACATATGGTTTACTTTGCTTTAGAAATCACCTGGCAGGCTCAGTATGAGATCAACCACTTTCACCTCTACTGTAATTAATTATTCATCTCATCTACCTGTAAGAACTGAAAATTTAGGCATTTCATCTAAATACCCTTTGTAGGTAACAAAAATAAATGGTGTTCAAATATAACTGATAACCACTTCTGTGGGAGCCGAGTTAAAAAAACCTGACTCAGACAGGATGTTCATGCTTTTGTCAGTCAGTTAGATGAGACGAGTTTTTCTGTCTTCTTTTACAAAAATAAAAGGCCACAAGTAATTTGGGAGAGTTCAGTGGCACAGATGATGTTTAAAAGTTGGGCAAATTCTCTGGAGAGGAAACCAGTAATGCTACTCATCAATACCTGCCAGATACCCATAATTTTGGGATGTTAGGCACTAGAGCTGGCTGAAGATTCAGGTTTGTGAAGGTTTCTACCTTCGGATAGAAAGGAAAAATGTTGCTCATTCCTGGGAAGTGAAGGTAAGGCTTCAGGAGTCTCACTTTTTAAAATTCTCTTTCAGTTTGTTTCCAAGTAATGAACAGAAATGCTAAAAGAACATTTGCTTTCAATTTCAGCTTGCCTTTAGGAAAATTTTATTAACAGAATTTAATCATTTTTTGGGCATTTTTTCAATAAAGTAGCCTATTTTTGCCAGGGAAAGGGGACCACACTGGAAATCATTCATCTTTCTCTGAAATATAGGCAAAAAATCCACATACTTTAAAAACGGGAATCCTTCCTGTGCTTAACTAAAAATATCCCAGATCTGTATATGGATTAATATCTTGTAACTAGTATTTATTTAGAGAAGATGTGTTAACTTACACCATCCTTCCTGTATTCCTTGGGTGATTCTTACATCTTTATTGAGCCATGGTAACTATAAAATTGCCAATCTTCCTTCAAAAAATTTGGAAGATATTACTGAATGTGCAAACTTGCTACTGCACTTAAGTAAATCCCCATGACAAGCATTAACAGAGATCTTAGCTGTACTTAAGCAGAGGCAAATCTGTCAAACATTTGCCATCAGGTGCATTGGTTCTGACATCAGAATTGTTTAACACCACCAATGACCATTTACATTCATCTACACTTTGCTAAAAACGAACATGACATAGTAAGTTTTTCATTTTGAGGTTGTGAATTTGATATTTCTGCTTCGAGGTGAGAGGAAAAACCCAAAACAAAGAGAACCAGAATAAATGTCAGGTTTCAAAAGTAAATGACATCACATGCACATAGGCCTTTTCAGTTAAGCAGAGTTTTCTATTATACCTTTCACTCTTACTAGGAATCAAATACCAAAGTGAAAACAGCCATTTTAATACCAAAAAATGGAGCATTTCTGTAGCCAAAGATTTATCTGTAGTAAAATGCTTGCTTTCAGTATTCTTTTTGTAATTTAGATCCCGAAGCCACAGACGAATTTAACCTTCAGCAAATTAGCAACTTCCAATGGGAAAACAGCCTGTCTGGAACACAGATGCTTTTCAGAACTGACCAAACTGATCATCATTGCCATGGACACAAGCTACCGATTTCCTAAGGAAAGCTGTCAGTGACTTAATGCTGAGGATTTAGAGGAGGACAGGAGTGGGGCACCATGAGACATGATAAGGACAAGACTCGTCTCTTCCATACACTCTCAAAGCCCTCAGGGAGCTGAGAGCAGACAGTCCCAGGTGAAAGCAAAAGAAATCAGGTGAATAACTTCAAGGTTGCCAGGAGACTACAGAGATACACAGGCCATTTGGTAGTTCATTAACAAATGGAGGTTAATTAGGAAAAGCAGGTGTGTATTCCACACTGAAACCACCCGTGCTGACCCAAACCCAAGGGAGCATTTGCTCATCAATAGAGATATAATCTTTCTAATCCTAAAAACATTTCCTGTAGCCCATAGGCCCTGCACAGGTCCTGTCACCTTGATGAGCTACCTCCCCAAAACCTAGAGGATCACCTGAGCAGTCCTTAGCAGCACCTCCTGCATCATCCCCTTTCTGATCAGAGCTCTGATCACTAAAAACCGTTTGAGGCTCATTGAGGTAAGGGGCCACAGCAGTGGTAGCAGCCATGGACCAAGGGACAGGAAAGGCCACAAATAATAAATTCCAAGCTCTCAGCCTATGACAGTTACTACCTCCCAAGGAAATCCTCACCTTATATGCAAGTCAATATGGTGCTGGTCCCATCCATCCACTGGTCAGACTGATGGGTGCCTTAATATTCTCAATCTGGCCACATAATTATGTTCTGAAATTATGTGAGTAGAGTGTGAGGAGGCCTCTTTCATTTACCCGGTCTTTCATCATCAGAGATACCTGGACTCCCTCCTGCACCATCACAACTCGGCTCAGACAGCCCCTGGCAGACACTCAGCATCCCTGGAATTAACCACCAATAAAGCATCATCTGCTCTCAGACCTCCACAGGGCAGAAGTGGCTCTAGCTCCCCATTTATCGACTAACCCTGCTAATGACCCCTGCTAATGATCTTTGCCAATGACCCCTGGAGATATAAGCTAATGATATCTAGGTGTAATTGAATTGCACCTTCTGCTCATTAAAGGCCAAAGTCCACTGACTTTACTGCCCTTAGGTAGAGCCTCGGTCTCTCCTCCCACCCCCCAGTATTATCAGGCCAACTTGTGAAAAAAGCACTTCACATAAGGAGGTGGTAGAAGTGGCAGCTACAGGGTAAACAGAGGATTACCTTTGTCCACCTGTGGTGCTTTCAAGAGGTATATTCCCTCATGAGGAAGTGATGATCTTCTGAGTAAACCAGGGCAGGAGAGGTCCTAGCTGGGCATGTGCTCTATCACAAATGTCTTGTGGGGTACTCTGAGATGCCACTCTTTTCATCAGCTTGGATTCTCCAACTGAGGACAGCATCTTGTGGAAAAGTGTGTATTACTTTCTGAACAGGGGATGCAATCAGTATTGAATTTCTGAGTCAAAATATATGAAGAAGTAAATTGGATGTTTAAGATAGTGGGGAATTGTTTTGGTGGAGCAGATTTTGTATTTCATATGCTAAAGAAAACCCTTACAAGCTACAGTGACTGAGTTTTTTAATCATTAGAAAGAGATTGACAGTGAGAGGAATTTTGGGGAAAAGCCAATATATTACAATCTAATAGTAAAGCTGTCCAAAGGCTCATTGATAATACCATGATAAAGTGGGTTTCTTCCCAATCCAGGTGACTTTCAGCATACCTCTGAATAAATATTCTGTCTTTTGGCTCTCTTGTGTGTTTAGCCTTTGCCTGTGGAGCAGGGCAAGGTGCCTGGGAGGGTGTTACCTCTGGAATCATCACAAATAAAATCAGCAGAGTTCATCAGGCAGAGCCCTGAGCTGCTGCTGTCTGCACTGTGATCACGGCAGTGCCCTAAAGTTGGTGGCATTCTGCTAACACCTGGGCAGATGTTGGCACACCACCACTCCCTGTGCCTGCTTTTAGCAGCAGCGGCCTCCAGGGCTTTGTGTGAACGAGGGGGCACTTCTGCCTTGGAGCAGGAGTCACTTAAAAAGGCTGTTAAACTTGGAGTAACAAGAGAGTGAGTTTGGTCCCTCTGCATACCCCACTCGTGCTTTGCTAATGATCAGGTGTGCAAGGAAGAGTCCTATCCCCACCGGCTATTTAATAGAATGAAATCCACAGCATCCAAAACACTCAGAAGCAGAGGGTATTTTTGCACACATCCCCTTTAGTCTAAGTTCTGACATTTTCACTCAATTTTCCGTGTGCTTTTCTGATACTGATAACTCAGGTGACCGAGACTTTTCCATAGCTTAGCTGTATAAATGAGAAAATGAGAACACAGGAGGTTCTACTCTCCAAAGACAGACATGGCTGGCCAACCACACATATAGGATATTAATACAGAGAAAGCAACAATGTTTATTTCAAAATTTATAAGGAGGCCGGAGCAGGGAGGGGGGAAAGAAACCCAGAAAACACAGAAAACAGATATTTATTGTGCTTCCCAGCCATAAACATTCCAGCAGCTCTGCCCTGGGATCCTAGCACCATTATACAGCTAATATTGCTTGATTACCCATGCACCACCACAGCTTCAGCCTCCCAAGGACTGAAATCGAGTTTTCTATTCTTAGCTCGTGGTAATTTAAGCTCATTATGGAGGTGCTTGTATTCCATGAGCACAAGAGATAAAGGAAGCAATATAACTTTAATGAACAGCTGAAATAGCAACCACAGCAGGCTCAGTAGGCAAAAAAAAAAAAAAAAAAAAAATCTTTTCTCTGATGTTGTCTTGATTTCTGTCCCACAGGTCTTAGCAGTTAGTGCTCTATGTATGTTTTATGAAGATATTCACACACACACACGTGCTTAATGGAAACAAATATGATATCCTATTTATAATAGCCGGTACAGACCAGCCTGAAAGGTAGAACCACTCAAATCATGGAAAAGGAAGAAAGGAAAAGTGTTAACCTAGATCCCGCAAAAATAACAATAATGAAGCCTTTAAAATAACACTCAAGTTAGGTAGCCATAGAGGTTTCCTTCTTACATAAGAAAATGTCCTTTGTCTAATGATTCTCACGTAGACTGAAGGAAATGGATGGATGCAGATGTAACTGTCAGCAGCAGCAAGAGGAGGAACACATGCAAAGCATTCTGGGTTCTCTCCAATTTGTGCACCCCAGATTATTGATTGGGCGCTGCTTTTCTTTCAGTGCTGTTTATTAAGGCTCTTACCAAATCCCACGGTCAAATCCTGCAGCCCCTTGCAGGCAGCGGCTGCGTCTGTGGAGTGAAGAGTTCGGAGAAATCGTGAGGTGGGCAGACACCCCAGGCTTGGAGTGAGGAGCTATGGAAACCATAATCTTTCAGCAAGGATGGCAACTGAAGGACCACTGCACAAAAACAGCCCCTGGGTGAGTATCTACATGCACTTAGGGCTCCTCTTTGCTCGGTGCCTGCCATGAGGTACCCAAAGACATTTACCTCCAGAAGTGAAAGGCAAGACCTGGAGGCAACTGTGGAAGAGACCTGCCTTCTTCTCAGCATTAAAATTTGACCCTCTAACTATTTTGGCTTCCTATCTCATAAAATAATCAGACAAGAATGTTCAGAAGCTAGTGTAACTGGTCAGAATCTGGTATACTTTTAAGTCAATTTGGAAATTAAATTTGGTCCAGTAGTTTCAAAACAGAGCCATTCTTCATTAACTTATTTTTCCCTAACAAAATAATTTTTCTGTGTTTTTCATATGGTTTTCAATTTTCTTTTGGCACACACTCATCATTCCTTCCAATGAGGAAAGCGTAGAGGAAGGAAGAGTGAGGAGAGAAAACATCTGCTTAGAATAAAGGAGAAAAAAATGCCCAACACTTTGACTATTAAGACTTCATGTTTTCAGAATAAAGGGAATAAAAGCTATGTGTGAAAAGCTTCTAACATTGGTACATTCATAAAATGTTTAATTATAATTATTGCCAGAACCTTCTCACAATAACTACCTGTACAACACCTCTGAAAATCCCTGTGCAGAGTCAAGGTTAAATTTGTCTCAGGGGCTACTTTCCTACAAGACTGTAGGAAAGTTCCTAGACTCCTACAAGACTGTATATGGACACTTGGCTTCTGCAGCACCTGGTAATTATCACAGCAGTAATTTGGAGTGTATTTATTATCAACCTTATGCAACATTTAAGTTCACATCTTGTAATGATGTAAAAAAAAATAAAGCACAAAACCAAACCCAAACCCAGTATATTTCTGGACCAAAATATGCTAAAGGCAGTAATGTTTCAGCATTTCTCTGAAAAGGTTTTGTTCTTCCATTTAAAAGAGAAAAGAAGGAATATTTGAGGCAAGTATTCTTCACAATAACAGCAACAAAGTTGGTTTTGAAATATCCTGCTCTGTGTTGGAAAAGTTTTGATGGAGGGTTTACTGCCAGCTTTTCTGTTCACCCACATTCCTCATGTATGCAGGGAATTTCATTGGTGTCCGTAGAAATGCAGGCTTGAGCCCAGCAACACCCAGATTAACACCTGAAGATGACACCTGAGGCCTTTTCTAAGAAGTGTCATCACTTTTCTAGAAATGTGAGGGGTTTTTTCTGCCTAAATTGACACTAAAGATTCAGTTGGGGTGGGGAAGGCAAAAAATTGGAAGCAGCTGTAAAATGATAACAGACTCTTGTTTATACCACTGTGTCTGTAGCCAGTAAGGATCCACTGCACCAAGCACATTTTAAAGGTTTGATTTCTGCCATTATGAATGGACATAATGAGATGAGTCCATAAAAACAAATGTGTGGACAAATCTTTTCTTTACTTGTCTTCTTCCACTTGGTAGTCTGACATCTGAGAGGCACAGGAAACTATTCCCATATAATGGAGAAGATGAGAACTGGGTTCCCTGGCACATGACCTGGAGGTTTCTCTGTCACTGGGTAGAGTTTTCCAGGGAGCTGTTGTGCAGCTGTTACACCACAGAACTGGATAATAAAATATTCCTCCTGCCCCATTTATCTTCTCTGGAGAAAAGTCAGAGGATGCCACCAAGAACCAGAGTGACCATCAGATTACAGGGCTTGGGTTTTTTAACATCCCCGGGAGGAGTTCTGTCACACCTACAGCAGAATTATCACCTTGAGCAATCTTTACAAATACAGCAGCTGAAGGCAGCAGTGGTTGCAGGCCAGGAATCCAGGGATCAGAAACAGCTGTAGAAACCTACCGTGATTCCTGAGTGTGTCCAAAAGAGAATTAACTTGCTGACTCCTTCTCTTTTGGAGGTTTTCTGACAAAAGGGCTTTACAGCAATCTCAGGTACAGTATAAGATCCACTCAACATGACTCTATCCTTGTCTTTTAGTCCTCAGAGACAATGTCTCAAGGGCTATCCTATGTTCCTGAGCCACAGTCAGCCCCTGACCGATAGTTCGGTCAAACCTCATGATTTTCTCCTCTGAACAGGAGTGAAAGATGAGGCAGTTGGTTGATTTCTTTCTCTGTGGCTTGGAGACCTCATGCTGAGATGACCACAGTGGTAAGAGCTTACACTCAGACCACTCAAACCCACTCCCAAGTCACTGCTTTCCTTTGAGTTCCCAAACTACCTCATAGGTTAAGTGGTGGATTGGCTCCCCAACCTGGTCCCTTTCTTATCTCATTCCATGTTTGCTCCTGTGAATGGAATCCAGATGGGGGTGAGAGCGGAATCCAAGCTCCTCGTCATGACCCAACTCACACTCGTGCTCTCAAGCAAGTTCACTGCTTTATTCTGCTCCAAATCTCAAGGTTTGCCCATAAAGTACCTTCACTTGGGCTAATCAGACTGCATTTGCAAGCCATTAGAAAGGTCAGTGACACATATTAAAAAAGCTATTTTTGAATGTCTGGCTCCACACTTTATCTCTTGAAATTTCCTTCATGGCTTTCTATGGCTCTAATCAAACTTCCATTGATTTCCTCAAGAATTGGATCAGGCCTTCTGCAGTGTTTGCCAAAACAAAAAAAGCAGAATGCACTCAAATGAATGCATCAGGAGAGCGCCAACAAAACCTGGTTAGATGAAAATATGGTTCTACTCTGAAGACTGTCTCTGTCAGTGTGGTTGTGCCTTTCCTTAGCTGACTCTTAATCATTTCCTTATCATCAGTGCCAAGTTTAATATTTTAAAATTTGGACTTTTTTCATGTGCTATAACCCTGTAAAATCAACCTGGGATTAGGAGAGGAAGCAGGGTCTTGTGGTTAAGACAATGGACTATCATTCATTCCCATTTCTGCCACAAACACCCACCACGGACCTTCAGCAAGTTGCTAAGGGAGTGACTTTTAAAAACACTCATCTTTGGCCTGACTCTGCTTCCTAAGAGCTAAGTAGAAACAGAAATTTACATTAATGGGATGAGAGATAGGTGAGACCTAAATGCCCCAGGATAAACTGTTTTCCTACCTCATTTCCTTCCATTTTAGTAGTATTAATCCTTCTTACACATCAAATCTTTTAAAAGTGGAATCTTCAGCATGAAAAGACACTCCTACCCAGGGATTTTGCAGTGTCTGGTCTAATAAAGGCTCAAACTTCATTGAGTCCTCAAGTTGAGACCAGAGCAAGGGTCCACATTGACTGCAATTTTGCTTCTGGTTTTCTCTGGACAAGGAAGTTCAGACGCTAACATAACAATGGAGCATGTGGAGACAGGTCCTTCCTCTGAAGTTTTATCAGGATGTTATTTAAGAAATTATTATAATCATCATAATGAAAGTCAACAAATAATTCAGTGTAATGCCAAAAATATCATCTAGCTTAAGTGTTCCTGACTGTAGTAGGAGGAAAAGTGGAGATTTTTATTATATGTGCTAAATAAGTTATAATTTTCCAGCCATATATCAACTTTAGTAAAATATTGAGGAGTTAATATATTCTGACTATATCCTGCAGTCCCACTAGTGTAAAATATGTCCATGAGCAAATGACTTCTTCTCTTAGCAAAAACATTTTCTTCTTTCCCTTTTTCCCAGTTTCCTCCAGATAGCTGTAAGGGCTTTGGGGTGGTGACTGGCTTTCCGTCATTGTTCCTGCAAGTCTTCCCAGTGTGGTCCCCGATCCTGAAAGACATTTCCAGATGCAATTGCAGTGCAAACAAAGGGATGGTTATTCTGAATATATTCCACATAAAACAATTATAAGAAAACCTTCTATCTAGGAGAGAGCACCATGGGCACTAGAAAAAGTGGATGTGCTTCTGTTAAACCAGCTTGGAGGAAATCCATTAAAAAAAATTAGATGTCCTTTTCTGTTTTAAGTTTACCAAGAATTGGAACTAAACACATGCCATCTGAAGAAATCCCTTTCTCCCTCCAGCCATCACACTGAACTGAAATAAAACAGATGTGCTCAAATAAAAAAATCTGTGCTTACTTGCTAGTTTTTCCCTTGCCCTTATTACCAACACATATGACTTGCACCAACACAGGTAAAAGCAAGAAATATTCTTCAGAAGTTTCCCATTGCTGTATTCTGCCAATACCTGCTGTGATTCCATTCCTATAAATAATGGGTTTCTTCTGTTATATTGTCAGATCCCAGCTGAACAAAAGCCAAACTCAAAACTCAGACATTCTTAGAGATTTGAAAAAAACACCCCTAAAAAACAAGCCCCTAAATCTGAAACAAACACATACAAATTCAACCAGAGATGAATATTTTCAAGATTTATGGTTAGTTAATGCTTATTGTATGAAGACAAAAACACCGTCCTTTAAAAATTATCAGTTATCATATAGCCAAATAAAGTATTATTTAAAGCTTCATTCAAATATCCTTTCAGAAATAAGTTCTCAGGATGGGGTTTCATAGTTCCACCCTTACATTAAGAAAAATAAGTTGTTTGTAGAACACTGTGCAGTTCATAAGTTACCAGTTATAAACTAATCCTCGATATCCAGTCCAAATCCTAAGGGAAGCTTCAAGGCAGCCACTTCTTTTTTGGCAATACAGTGATGAAAGATATATTGTTGAAAACCATAAAGCCTTGGGAAAAAATTTAGCAAACTATCTACATAGGAGTGAAATGTTGAGAGCTTGGCTCATCAGCTTTCTGGAGAAGGAGGGACTGCAAGTATTTTTGTACAGGTTAGCTAAACAGACTTGCAAACAAAGAGAAATGCTGCATGTAAATTATTAGAAAGATTTCCTTGTATATGACAGAGGTTTGCTTCCCGGGGATCTGTGGGTGAAGATTAGGTGTTGACTGAATACAAACTGTCCTTTTCTAAGTCCTTCAGAGATATTATCACCCCAAATGAAGATTGCATTCTGAAGACATACATATGGGTATACATTTACAAATTGCAGAGAACTCCTATTCACAAGGAGGGCCCATCATTTTCACACTTGGTTGTGCACAAGCAGCATGTGTGTGACACTGCACAAGCACCCGCTGTCCCTTCCTGCGCCAGGCTGGCTGAGCACAGAGGAATATTGCTTTTCCAGAACACAGGGAATTAGCAGAGGATTGCACCAGAACCAGCTGCCCCGCTCTCATTTCTTATCCAAGTAGAGCTCTGGCCAGAATAAAGCCTGCAGGATTTAGTGGAGCAGGTAGATACGTCCTTCTGCGTCAACCATAGGAGAAGCCAAGGCATTTTAATGAGAGCATTTCAGTGGACACACAGGACATTTTACACACCAGTAAAAGTTTCCCAAACATAAAGAACAGTAGTAAAACAAATCTTTTGTACTGGATGAAAAAGTCTTAATTGCCCTCTCTGACGCTAGGAAATAACTGTGAAAATCCTGTGACGCCCTTCATGCAGCCAAGGCCACAATCAAGCCCTTAAGCAGCTAGAGCCTCTCCTTTCTCCCAAAGCTTTGTGCATCGTTTATGTTCCCGATCAGCCCGTGGGACCAGCTGCCGTGGGCTGTGCTGTAGAGGTGCAGCAGTGGTGTCCACAGTGCTGCTGGGAACAGCTGGGCACCCAGGGCTTGGACTTGGTCTCTGGAGAGCTCTCAGGCACCATTCTGCAAACACAGCCCTCCCTGCCAGGCACACCCCATCAGCAGATGCACCATGGACAGGCCTAGAGTGGCTGGCTGAGCTCTGGGGACTTTATTTTCCAGCAGAGCAGACCAAGCCAATGTGCCCTTTGTGAGGATGTTCTCACTGTGGCTGGAGGCTTCTGCATGCTGCTATAATGCAAATGGTCAGATAAACTGAGACTGACTTTGCATATGAATAATGGAAGTGACATGAAAATGTTGTCATGTTAACACCTCAGCCAGGCATCAGAAGGAAAGAAACCAAAATCCTGGAGCTGAGCAGTCCCAGCAGCTGGAGAACCTGGAGTCAGATCTGAAGTTTGTGGCAGTGTGGGTTCTGTGCACAACTTACTTGTACAAGATGATTTATTTTTAATTGCAGACTAATTAATGGAAAGACTTCAGAAAGCATTTGATGTTTTTGGCAAAATCCTGGTTCCACTGAAGCCAATGACAAATTGCCTATGACTTCAATGGGACCATGCTTTAAGGCTTTGTTCTGCCATCTCAATAAAATAGCCCTTTTGCCAACTTTGGGTTATTACTGAAAAGAGACATTATTAACAGAAGAATCTTCTGTTCATCAAATGATTGCACTGAGTAAAGTTTGATAAAGTTCAGTGGCCACATCCTTCTGAACATGTACTCAGCGGCAGTTTAAAACATATGTTTTTTATAAATTTCTCATTCAGAAACAAAGACTGACAGTAAACCCCAAAAGCTTTGATATTTATATAAATTGCTAAATGGTTGCACTGGAAAGTACATTTCAATTAATGTGTCACAGAGCATCACAGTTGTTTTAAAGTTTGCCGACCCAACAGCCTCTATAGCTCTATGCAAGTAGCTTGGGTTTTCTCTAAATCTGTGATATGGAAAACAGTTTCCTTCCAGGAGTGCTCTCCAACAAGTGATTTTTTTTTTTAGGTCAGCTTATTTCCCTCAGATCCAGAACATGCAATAACATTAGTATTATTTTCACCCTATTACCTATTTCAAAGATATGCCTATATTCTCTCTTGGGTTTTATGTGAGCCCTTTATTCCAGTAAAACCCTTTAGTGAGACTTTATAGAGATTAACTACTAACCAAACACAACTTTGCCCATTTGTGTGTTAGCTTTTTTGTTTCTTATGTACTCTGCTGCCGCCTCTAGGACAACACTGCAAAACCAGGTTTTGCTCTACTGCAAGCAGAGATTGAAGTTACTTCTATGTGTCAAATAATGCTACAGGAGAAAAATTAGACAGTTCTATCTGGATTTTTTTGCTGATTTGGGAAATTAAAATGAAAAAGTGATAGCAAGTATCAAATTCAGTTGAAAAACAGGTCTTCCCTGCAAAGACACAACTGTCCTCTTTCAATTCACTGCCTTTCCTAGATTCACTGAATCTATTCCACTCTTGGTTCTGTGAGCAAATAAGAAAAATCTCTTTAAAACTGACCTAACTTTCAATTTTGCCACACATTCAAGAGTCAAGTAGATTAGCCCCTTAAATGTCAGAAACTGTCTATGAGCTGGGAACCAGACAATGCGCTTTGGTTCCAAACCTTTCTCTCTTCAAGGAATACATCAAAGTGCATTGACCAGCTCACATCCCAAAGGGTGCTTGTATTCATGGAGAGATTACAGCGTATTTCCTGATATCGATTGGACTGGGCTGGGGGTTGGTAATCTCAGAGAGGAAGAATGGTTGTCCTTGAGCAGGAGCAAAACACTTTGTGTCCCCCAGTGCTCCTGTCACCGGCCTGCACAGGTGAGTTGGAGCAGATCTCGGTGATGGGCAGGAATCAGAGGTTCATATGTGCCTCTGCCAGTGTACCTTTCCTGGCAGGTGTCAGTCATGCTGGTCCTCAGGAGACCCAAGACAAAGAGAATTGGATAAACAGTAAGGGAAGGCTACAGAAAGGTCAGTCTGGACTTGGAATCAGCTAGCAGAGAGCTCATGCTACACATGCAGCTCTCATCTCTCTGCAGTATTTAAAGAAAATAACTACCACTCCATAGAAAAGCCACTTTCTGCTTGAGATTGTCATCTCCATGGCCCCACTTGGCTGCTGAAGGGCTTCACTTGCTTGCTTGGCTGCTCTAGGCTAGTGGGACACTTTCAGACCAAGGTGACCTTTTTTATCTGACATCAGAAACAAGATGGATTTTACCTTCATATCATAGCACATAATTGGCCAAATGATATACAAAATTGACAGAGGGAAAAAAAACCTCACTGTTTTTTGGAGGCTTCTTATTCGAAGATGTAAATCTGCTAAATTCACATTCAATTGACATTTCTGTCTCCCTTCCCCCAAAGTCACAGCCAGCTACAGCTCCTGCAAAACGCCATTACCATATTAATACACCCTCACAGTATTGACTCCTTGGCAAAAAACAGCCACTAATTAATAAAATTGACTGAAATGGAAACACAGTTTCTTTTACCTACTCGTGCTTCACTCACCAGTCCCTTTGCCCTTCAGGTGCTGATATTTTCCAGATTCGAGCTCACCTGGTCTCCATCAGTGCTCCTTGCAGCCTCTGTGACCATCTGCATGGACTTCCAAATCTGCCTAAGGCTCTCAGGTGTTGCTCTTATCCCATGTACCTGTCGCTGCCACTTTTGTTCATTAGGTAGTGACATGTATTTTTTTTTTTTTTGAATGTTGACCCTGCATGTCAGCTGACCGCAACTTAGGCTGTGGCCAAAGCCTAAAGAAGAAATAGCATGGACTGATCCAAACCTTCACGATCCATGGGGTTTTGGATCACTCTGTTACAGACTCCCAAGGGCAGCCTGCCTTACTCACATGGGAAACAAGTTAAAATATTGAGCGTTCCAACTAAAATGAAGGTCCCAGTGAAGACAGTGGAACTTCTGCTGTTGAATTTGCTTAGGCTAAAATCCCATTCTCCTCGGCTTCCCACAGGCAAGCTGTGCATTTATTGTACGGAAAGCAGGATTACTCAGTCGCTGCTGTAACTAGGATTTCCCCATGGAAAACAAAGCATCTCTTGAATGTGACTTCCCCCAACATTAAAAACAGAAACATGTATAAATCATGTTAGTTGAAAATGCGTGGAACATCTTCAGGTTGTTTTTCTTCTTGTCCAACAAATATTTCCTATGTACTTTGGTCTTATTTGATAAATCTTAGTACCTTTCATCTAAAACGGAATAAGTAAATTGCAACCATCAGAGAATGATTATGGAAAGTTATGCCAGAACTTGGTGTCTTGCAGTCATTCCCCAATAAGCCATTGCTTATGGTGCTATGTTTTGTTTCCTTTTTCATTATTATTTTAAAGAAGGCAATTATTTCTGAAGTCATATGGAAAAAGTTTGATTAAAAGTATACTTATACAAATGAGTATATTCGCAAATAATGATCCCTTCTGAATAGGGGCAGGTCTATTTTGGCTTGGATGCTTTATTTATTTCTTTTGAACTAAGGATTGTTCCTTCAGAGTTTTCCCATTACACTAAATAGTGATATATGAGTAGTATGAAAAATGAAAGCTGGCAGAAGCAGTTCAAGAAAAAGAAATCTCCATAGGAGTCTGGATACAGATCTGTAATTGCTGTAAGTGATGAATGCAAACCAGCACTCTTCAATTGCTAGCCTTCGAAAAACATACTGGAGAAGACTTAGCTCTTAAAATGTTTCATGCATGAAAAATACATTTTCCTTTATGAAAGGATTTAAAAATCTAGCCTTTAAGCATCTTCTTACACTTTCACCTTCTTGTAACAATTATTATTATTACTCCATTTTTATATAAAGGCTTTAAAGAAACTTAATAGAGAGATGGAGATGCACAGTGAGAAAAAAGTCACGGCCAGTACTATTCCCAAATCTCTCACAGGAAAGAGCAACCCAATGGCCTCTTTCAACACGTGAAGAGGGAAAGACGTAGAGCAAGCAGAGGAGGCAAAAAGGAGACAGGATTCTTCGGTCAGATTTGTTTCATTCATTTTTGAAATGGGAATAGAAACAACTTGCATCCCCTGGGTATTGCTAAAGACTTAATTATGGTTTTTTTAATGATGTTTCAATTATACTTGCATGAAACGATAACTGCATATTGCCACACACACACAATTATTCATTTGTAGTCCAGTAACACATTTCCAGTGTACTCTTATCCTCTGAGAAATTACAGACCCCACCCTAAAGAGATTACAAAAATAATAATAATTCATTATTGTTTAAAAGTAAGATAATCGTATCTACCAGAAGGACAATGTGTAGGAAGCTATTTGTTGCTTTTGGTGCAGGAATACTTGAATTTGTATGTACACATATCCAGTTTGTGCCAAGTGCCAGTAGATGGAGCTAAAGAATACAGGCACCTTTGCAGGTTTGGGGGGTCAGTGGGAGAGAGAAAGTTTCCTTCTGCTTTGCAGCTTGTACCAGGATATGAGCACAGTTCAGATACCATCGAACCTGCACCTACAGTCTCACCCTAAGCACACTGCCAAGTTTGCTCCCAGTTCCCAGCTGCACTGGAGCATCAGCTCTGCCAGGATGTTTGGTCACTGCACACCCTGCAGGGGTCTGTGAATCTTTACCCTTCTCTTGACTGCCATAGACAAAAAATCCAGCGAAGAAAATGTTGGGATTTTATATACTGCTTCAAAAACTTTATTTGAAAATTTACTTCTTTCCGGCGAATTTTGTCAAGACATCCCTAAATTCTAGTTTGATTACCATTGAGTAATAACATGCTCACCTAATGTTGCCTCTCTCCTTAGTGATGGCCAGAAATTCATCTTTTCTCATACAAAAACATTCTGTGAAGCTTTTAGATCAGCACACCTCAATAAATCAAGATATCAAATAGATGACTTCTAGAACTGCATAGGGCAGTGATCTTTTTTCCTTCCTGCCTCCCCTCCATCAGGTGCTGATATCCTGCTGTTCTTGTAACATCCACATTGGACAAAAAGCTATGGGACCTTTTTCAAAGGAGAAACCTGAACTGAAACCCCTGTCATCCATAAGCAAACTTTCATGTGTAGTTGAGGTTTCTCCTTTTCTTTTAATTTTCTGTAAATAATATTCATAAATAGAGAACACTTCTAGAAGAGAACAAGAGGTGGCTGCTGAATTAAGATATTGCTCACTCAGTAAATCCTTACTTTACAAAAAGAAGTTCATTCAAAATCATTTTAGAAGTAATTTGCTGAAACTCTCTCTTTCACAGCTCTCAAGATCTGTCTCAACAAACATTTTCCAACAGAAGCTGTTACTTAAGGTTTAGATGTATCACCAGCTTTCCTCGCTGTGATCAGTGACACACTTCAGATTTTAAAAAGATAGATATTTTCCTCCAAGTCATCTTGTTCATCTTAGGTTCCCCTTGCCCCAATAAGGGAAATTTAGCAAAGCAAGGAAGACAAAACTTCTCCACATCTCTAAGCACTGCTGGTGCTGAGGACGGAATTAGAGGCTGCATTGGAGCCACACTGGCCCTGCAGAGCTTGGGGACCTGGAGAGCCGCCTCGGTGCAGCTGGGAGCAGGCTGCAGCCAGGTCTCAGTTGCCTGAGGTTGTTACAACAAAACCAGTGCTAATTTTCATTTTTGCTTGGGGTGATTTTCTTTACCTTTACTCATCTTCTCGGCGATAAATAAATGCATGCAAACTGCTTGCCCTTGTCCCCATGGTGAAGGTTTCTGCCCCTGGAGCCAGACTGTGGCCATGCAGAAATTAATGTGACATCCAGCACAAGTGAAAGGAAGGAAGTCAGCATCTGCAGAGTGGGCAGTGTGAGGACGTGGCGGTTGGAGGGGAAAATCCATCAGACCTACAAATGGTTCTGATAGCTGCAAAAAGAGCTTTCCACCCATGGGCAGTTCTCCCCTTCTCATCATCCTTTCTGCCTATCCTGAGTGTCTGCCTGCTCTGCCACACAAATTGGTTTTGTCTCACCCGGCAGCTGAGTAAGGGCATGAAGCTTAAGTGGAGCAATTTTTAACAGGCATTTTTAGATAGATTGCTGGAGGACCTTGGGGGTAAAGTCCCCTGATAGCAGAGGCATGAAAATTTCTGTTGCTGCTCTACATGCTGCTATGTGCTGACCCAGCTGATTGCTCTTCACAGAGTGCCTAAACCAAGAGTTTATTTATAGCTACATAAATACACACAAACTTCTGTGGATTTAAACCAGGCCATCAATAACTGCTAAAGGAGGAAATGGCAACTTTTTCCAGAGGCAGATCCTAGGCCATGTAGATCTTTAAAAGCCAAAACCCAGAGTGAGAAAACTGCAGACCATTCGGACAGAGCTTTTGGAGCAACAGGTGCTAAGAGATGAAGGGACAGGACAGTAAGGGCAGTACCTGTACCAATTAGGATTGCAAGCCAGTACCACTCCCAAATTTTACTTTGGGCACAAAAAATTAAAAGGAAGAGAATGAAAAAGAGAAGGTTGGGTCAACCATATCTTTATTTCAAGGAGATGTCCCTTGCATCCCTCTCCCTGGGAATGTATATTAAGAAATGCTTTTCTTCTTGCCATAGTAATGCCTCAAAGAGATAATTAAATGACATCCTGGTAACTGCTTATGACTAGAGAGGAAGATTTTGAGTGCTGGCACATGGTGCACACTTTACTATGGCAATTGTGCAAAGCTCAGATTTATTGGGACAGTTCGTCGTATCAGTCCAAAGACTGTCACATCCCGTTTTCACTAGTGTCATGTAATTAATCTTCCCTTGACTTAGAGTCAGACCTCATCATTCTAAATACCATAATAGATTTTTAAATGAGAACATTAATAACAAGGTCTCTCTATTATTTACCTTGGCTGGAGCAATGAAAACCAGAAAGGAGATGGCTACTCCCAAGGGCAGGCGAGGAGAGGCGTAAGAAGGAAATGAAGGTTGCTGACCTTCCTGCAGAAGAACCCAGGGAAAGGGTATGATTTGCAGAGTTCCAGTTCATCACTGAAAAAGAGGTTGTTGTTGTAGTTTCTATTAAGTACTTTGGAAGCACTTCCATACGATGGTGATGAGGGCCACAGGCATACTTAGATAGCTCTATTAAACAACGAAAGCATAAAGGTCTAATATGCCAGTCCTTTTTAAAATAAAGAGAGCTATGTTGAACCGGAATTTCTTCTGCCAGTAATTGGACTTAATAGTTTATTTAAATTTGACAATATAAGAATGCTGAGTAGGATCTTTGCAAATTAGCTCCAGTTTTTGGGTTGTATTACAAGAGTTTAAATAAAAAGCCAGAGGCAACAATTCCATCTGAACAGACTTTTGTAAGCTAGGAGAGTATAAGATACTTTACATTCCATGTCTGTATCCTTACTCTTTCTGAGATGTATGTAAAATGCAGATATTTCTATAGATATGGGAACACAGTGCACAAGGCAATGAAATCGTGACACCTCATTCACATACCAAATAAGAACAGAGGCAGCACAATATCAATCCAGCTTCATGACAAGCAGTGGGAAGACAGCAAAATGGTAGAAAAAACACAACCTTCTATAAAGGACAGGGTTAAAACTGGAGTCTCATGCTACTTTTCTGCCTCTACACTCCATTAAAATGAAAGAGCTAATAAGAAATGCATTTCAGAGTTCAGTCACAATTATCCAAACCCTACTGAGGACATGTAGTGAATGCAGATTAGCACAGTTTCAAGAAATCAATGGATTTTTCAGGAAAATACAGGAATGGTGCCACAACTACAGGCTAGATGCTGTGACTTATGGAGAAAGTTATTCTCCAGCCGTTTTCTGAAAGGCTTCAAACCCATTCCAGAGCATGGAATGGCAAGTGGACAGGATATGGAATCTTTACCAAAATTTACACTCTGGTACTTCACTGCCCTTTACTAGCCAAGGTGATGTTACCCAGCTGGAAACACAGGACCTGAGCCAGGTTTGTTTGCACATTAGCAGGGGTTGGAACATCCTCCCTGTGAGTACTGACTGAACACCGGGGTGAAATCCTAGTGGAGAAGAATATTATAGAAAATGTGGAATCATACCAGGGTGAATATCCACTGCTGCAGGTTGAAATTGTCAGAAACAGCAGAGGTACTACTCAAGGGTCACGATCCATTGAGGGGAGGTGCCTGAAACACAATGGAAAGCTACTCCTTGCTCCTGCTTAACAGCTCCAAAAAAAATATCCCTGCAAACCTACAGAAATATATTATTTTGGCCACAAAGAGCTTGCAGTGCAAATGCTGGAGCAAAAATTTTCATAAACAGAGTTAGGCCCAGTATACAAAGAAATGTTCTGACTAGGGTCATCAGCAAGGAAAACCTGGGAATACAGGCATTGCAGTCGTATCCTGAGATACCTGGAGTCTCCAAATACTATGAGAGATTTAGAAAATGTTTTCAGGGCAATGTTCTGGTCTTGATTGCTATTTACAGATGAATTTTCCAGACAAGGTAGAAAATACCTGAGTGTTTTAATGTGGTACATATTTTGCAACCTCTCTATTTTTGTTTTTGTTTCATGCCATCTCTTTCAATAGCATTGACAGCAGTACCACAGCTGGGAGAATCAGAAAAAGTGACATGAAATATGGTCAGTCAGTAACACACTTTACTTTTATTATTTCAAATGACTAATTTGATTTGAGAGCTTTTGGGGGGGTACTATTCTTAATTTATAACAAAAGATGTTGAATTTGATGAATACCATAGATCATTGTATTCCAGAATGGCACCTTGAAATGTTAAAAGCATTAATCTAAAATGATATACTATATCCAGAAACTGAAATGGGTTAGTATGACTTTTCTTCCTTCTAAAAATTCATTGAATGAAATCTACCACAGGACAATACAGCTTTCTAAAAATTTCTTGTCTCAAATTTCATGTAACTTCAAAGTTATTTCCCAGTTGTTCTGTAACTTGCAAACAGCAATTAACAGAACCAGATCTTTATAACCATCATCATTATAATATTGCTTTCTATGGCATATTTTCTCTGCTGATTCCTAGAGCACTTTGTAAATCACAAAGTGGTATAGTCAAGCATGCTGCCAGTTCATGACAGCAGCAAAAGGAAAGGGACTTGCTGAAAACAGCTATTTGGTTTCGTGTCTGCTGACCTGAAAGAACAATCCTTGAAACAGGGTAAAGGAAATGAACACAGAACAGGACAGAACTGTCTAGAATCACTGCTTGATTACCCAGGCTCTGTATGGGTAGGAGATACTGAAGATACTGAAGATCGGAAGAGAGATATTTACTATCATATCCTTTTAAAACCACCCAAACACCCTTGCTAATCTCATGGATAAATGTATGAGATACCCGTAACTCAAGGGTCACAAATTGTCCTAAGGAATTTCCAGTTAATGTTGGCAGGACAGCCAGAGAGTGAGAAAGGAGGAATATTATCATATCCAGTCACAGATAAGGTTTTGAAGCACCTACGGGTTATGTGCAATCAGGCTCATCCCTATCGCTGGACGAGGATTAGGGGTGTTTAACTCCCTTGTGTGCCACATGCCCCTGTGTCACATGTGGTGACGCCACTGTGGCAATACCCATCTCTGTCCAGCATGCAGAGGGTGTCTGGGGCAAACCTGAGAAAATTCCGTCTTCCATGCCCAAAGCACTGAATGGAGTCAGACATAGCAAAAAATTCCCCTCCTTGTGTGATTGTGCTCCTCCTACGACAAATATCCACTATGCCTTTGGCTGCTATAGGAGAACAGACAGAGAACTCAGAGACCAGCTCTGGAGAAAAATACATCACCTGTGAGTGCAGTAATATTACTGACACTATTACAGTTCCCCCTGAACTTCTAAAGAGTTGTGGGTCTTCCTGTGCAGCCTTTTTTTCCTATTCAAAGTCCCAGTGAAGTTAATAGCCAGCGCTGTCAGGGTGCAGAACCAGGACCATGTGCTTTGAATGGTTCCTGAACAGAATTGGCCTCAGTAGGACTAACTACTCATTTCTTTTAGCTATCAAAATGGGGTTTAAGACATCCTGAAAGCATACTGAACGTACATGTATATACCCAAGGCTCTGTCCCTCAAGACTTACCTGCCCATAAAGTATATATCAAATAACTACAACTTTGAAGATACTCCAATGTACAATGTTTTCTTCTTGCTGCCTCTTTCCTGCTACTCTTCACAAAAGCCCTGATCTTGGGGCTTTTTCAGCAGAAAAAGTGGGTGGCAAAGCCTAGAGTTAGAGCAAAATAAGTGGACCTGTAATAGTGATTTAATGAATGCCAAAGATGACCCCCTGTCTATGTGGGCTAATTTATCATGCCAACAAAACCAGGAGTGGCTGTAGCAGTGGTACAGCTCTGAGGCTGCAAAACCAATCTTTTTGCCAAATTCCCCAAAGGAAAAAGAGAAAAGAGCAGCTCTGTTTAACGGATCATGATAAGTCACAATTGCCATTACTGCATTTCAGGGCAACATGCTTTATTTAGCACTTTAACCTTGGCTTATTTGTTATCAGCACAGTTGAGAATAGTTTGTATTCATTAGGAGACTTGTTTATTTTGTAACATAATCCTTTTCTTTGTTAACATGAAAGCACAGCGGATGAAGCACTGGAAGGACAGTTCATCCAGGTCTGCAGTATTGTTCCATAAAAAATGTCTCTTGATAAATGATTGCCAGGATTAGATTTTATGGGGTAGATTCATAAGAAATTTCAGTCTTGTTCCCATATGTTTCTTACATAATAGGAAACATGCAAAACCTACTTAAAAGTGCAATTCCTGGTCATTCAGTAAGTGCTCCCTTCTCTCATATTTCTGGGCAGTATAAGAGATGTTTGCATATTTTGTGGATTTATTAAGCTTGGAAGAATTTGTTTTAAGCATGTCAACTTTTTCCTGTAATTTGAACACGGATTTTTACCTTCATTCCCTAAGGATCCTTAAACAAAAAAAGGCAAAACCAAAAAGTTAACATGTTTTTGTTCCTCTCTCATCTTGCTCACACCCAGCTTCAGGAAAGACAGATGAGAGAGAAAATTACACCAGAATGGGTGGCTGCTATTATATGGCACCAGTCTTGCATTTCCGTAAGTGGCTTGCAATTCCTGCTTCCATCCTCAGGCCTTCAGGTAGGCTGAAAGAAGTGGAAGTACAAGGGAAACAAGGTTTCTAGCCATCTTGAAAATGTATATTTAGATTACTTCTTCAGCCTGACCTTGAGCAGACACCTTTAACAAGTGGAAAATGTCTCTTTAGATAAACTAGATGTAATACCTATAGGAAATATCAGAATGTCTGTAAGAGCTTTGCACTGGCTATTGCTTGGGGCCAGGTTAGTAGAGGAATGTTAACTCTTGGAATATGGGATCGTGGGGATTTAATGCAGCCTCAAAGACAGAGAACCTAATTTCATTGTTAAGCACTCAAATGTCTTTTAAAACTGGTGTTGCTTTCTATTTGCATTAATCCAATAGAGAAATTGATGGGTTTTTCTGTCACTTTTATGATGTGGATCTTTATATTTAGCAGAGGCAGATCAAGCATGGCCACTCTGCACCTTGGGAAGGTTTTTTCTGTGTGGCCTATGAATTTTTGCCCTCCTTCCTTCCTCCTTACCTGTGTAGAGGAGGTGATACATTTATTATTTCAACATCTTTCTCAAGTATGGAGATTAGCAGACATTTGTCTTCCGAGCAGAAGTAAGGACAGACCAAGAAACCTCTAGCACAGGCTGCTGAGCACATTTTACGTTAAATAAGAAGGAGGTATCTCTTTGAGTGTGAAAAAAAAAATCTGCAATGTTCATATTAAAGGTGAACTTCTGAACCTGAAGTGCTCATGGTAGGAATATCTTGTTCACCTAATTCTCTTCAGGAATGTTTTCCATAAAGCTTTATGATGGAACACGTAGTAAACAGAAACAATCTTCATCATACACAATCATTTAATCATGCTCATGGTACACCCTTCATCCCAGCTGCACTCTGAATTTTGGGTTTCTCTCCCTCCCATCCCCTGGGCAGTTAAATTTAGGCAGGATTTGATGTGTTTGGACTTCTGCTTCTAAAACAGAGAAGGGAAAAGCACCTGAAACTAAGTAATTTCTGTTTCAGCAACAAAAATACCACATGTGTGGTCAGACTTTTGAGTCTTTTCAAGAGATGAAAAGTAGGATTCCACTTATAGCTTTAAGATGGTTTATTATACAGATGAAACAATGATGTAGCTCTTTGTACTACAAGATCACCAGGGGAATTTCCTAAAAGCCGGTTGGATTAACATGAGTATGGAGCAAGTGGCTCACTGCACAACTGACTGCTTTCAGGACAGACAGTGAGGGTCTATGCGACACCAAAAGCTCATTTCAGCCATTCTTCTACATGAAAAGGTCTCTGATTCCAGCAGGATTTGGATTCCACAAGAGTAGCCTTCAGGGGCTATAACCACACTTAAGGATCTCTGGAAACGCCTCGTGGGTATCCTTTGTGCTTCTGGAAACCCAGCGCCACTGAGAGATGTCCCGAAGTTTTGTTCTTTCATGGAGAGCATAGCTGTGGTTGGTGGAGGGCTGGCAGGCCCTGAGGCTGGGTGAAGCACAGTAGCCTCTCTGGCCTGTGGCACACATGGGGGTGTTTGTGTCTCCCCTGTGTGCTTGCCTGCTGCTGTCTCCTGACACTGGACAGACCCCAACACAGAGCGCTGGCCCTGAGCTAGGGGCTGTCAGGAGGCTGGGACACCTCTCAGGGACACCACGAGAGGCTTTAACCACACTGCCTCAGGAGCCAGAGAGATGCTTTTCACAGAGCATCCTGCACCCACCTCTGTGACAAAAGGACACGGCATCCTCAAGAGGAATGATTTATGCTCTGCACATAAAGAGCTGTAGTAAAAACCTGGCTTTCTGCTGGGATGGCACCCACTTCTGAAGTTATCCAAGACCAGCATCGTTTCCATTACACAAACCTCTAGCTTTGGTGTCATTTAACAAAGAACAACTTCAGCATGGAAATTCACTTTGCTTTGGAAATCGGCATGTGCACTGTTATGCCTAGGAGCCAGCTTCCCCTTTCTCCATATGTGTTTTAATAAGTTGATCTGTTTACAAGCAACAGAGATCTAAATGTGTCAGTGATTTTTTATAAATCTGAGACCTGCTCTTCTGCCTCTTGTGTTAAAACTATGTTTGTTCCAGGGTCACAGCTTTTTATCTGAGTGCCCATAAATTAGCAGCTATCCTTAACTCCACCACTCCACCACTTCCTAAGGACTCAAGCTTTTGTTGCTTTTCTGTTTGGTTGGTGGGGTCTTTTTGTTTGTTTTGTTTATTTGTTTTTTTGGTTTGGGTTTGGGGCTTTTCTTGAACTACAATGCACCTGAATATCACAGTGGCATCTCTAAAATTTAAAAAAAAAAAAAAAAAGAAAAGATAAAACTGTGTTACATATTTGTAAGAATAAGATACTGTCAATATTTTGATTCATTATATCTGAAAATCACTGTTGATTTCTGGATAGAAAAAAAAATTAAAATTCTCCTCTTCAAAATTACTTTTTGTGACATGAAGCATGCCTGGCAATCATTAAATATAGAATGAGATAATTATTTAAGCCAGTGAGCTTGGCAAAACCTACAGAACCTTCTTTCTGTTATCATTCTGCCTATATTTAGCATTACAGACCACAGCATTTTAGAAAAACACCTTATTTTTCTCCATATTTGGAGTGTGTCCAATGTGTCCTTGTGTCAGCCTTGAGAAGAGCTACAAACTTTCCAGCACCCCTATTTTGTACATGTGGTAGCACAACAGTGGTTAGGCAGTTTAGGCAAGGTAAAAGCAGTGTTCTGGGAAAGGGTCAGGCCGTCTGACTATACACAAAGCAAACAGGCAGCAGCAGGTAAGCCACGGGTTTCCACAAGATCTCAGGTTTACTGTGGATAGGTGCAGCAATGTGAGAGGGAAGTTTGGTCTTTCCGGAAAGTGCTGGCCCTGTACCACCAAGCCACTGCCCAGAGCATCACAACCCTTGGCTCCAATTCCATATGGGAGAGGGGTTTTGTGGGAAAAAACCCCAACCAACCAAACAAAAAAACCCTGTCCAAGTCATTCTCACTAGATAACATAAGCACAGGACTGCCTAGCTTCTCATAAGGACACAAAACCCCAGAAAAACATGCAAAGTTATTACTGGAATTGAATTACTGAGTCATTTAAGGGCATTCTTCCCTCCAAGACAGTTCAAGCAATATGCAAGTTCAAGGGAGGAGGTAATGAGATCAGGGAGTGATAATGCACATCAGATTAAGTGTGTGGTTAAGGCAAAATGCAGCTACCAAAAAGAAAATCAAACAGAATTCTGGGCTGTGTGACAAAGGCAACAGCTCCTTTTCTCATATGTACACAAAGCTGCTTTTAGGATATTGTGTATGACTTGAGGCCTGGCTGATATGGAGAGAATGATCAGACACTTCTTTCTGTTAAACCTCAAGAATTAGTTCCCTGAAGGTCTTGAGAGGATGAGAAAAATAAGTCCAAGCATTTGAAACTTAAGAAAGTTTGGTCAAATCTTACCTCTTTTGTTACTGTTCCTCTGTCTTTCCCTTGGGACTTAACAACATCTTGTGACAGGCACTTCTGATGTAGCGATCACAGAGATCACATACAGTGAGAGAATTTAAGATGTAGGGTTTAGATATCCCCTATATTTCTAGTCCCAAAGCCCTCAAAAATCAAAAGAGGCATTAAAACCGATAGCTTTGTAATGTAGACTGAGCTCAACTTGGGAACTTCCACCACCAACTCTAGATTCAGCTACTGTTATGGAGACATGAAGTCTATCTCTAGTACAAAAAAAAGTAAAGAGAGTGAGAATTTTAGCTCTGAAAGACCTGAAATGTTTAATTCTTGGAGCAAGGAGAAGAAAGAAAAAGAAAGGAGTTGGGGACTGATTTTGTAAGAAATGATGGCAACATGAGCTAAGTAATATCTATCCATCGCCTCCCAGGTGTCACAGCTGGGTGTCCCTCCTATGCCTCTCTCTTAGAAAGCCATTTCCCAAGGGACCCCCCAGTGCCTATCATGTGGTAGGTGAAAAGAAGAAATATGAACAGTAATGGCCCATAAAGAGCACAGGGGCATGAAGCATACAAACCACATCTGCCTCAAAGCACTGCTATGGCTCGACCAGATAGTTGATTGCATTAAACTACTTCCAATTCAATATTTCAACTCAATGCATTTAGAGTTTTAGATGTGGGTCAGTTGGATTAGGAATTACACATTTTATAAAAGCTCCCCCCACTGAAAACAAAAGACAAACAATACCAAGAGCTAAAATTATCAGTTTTGCAAAAGTTGAGTGTTGCCAGAATGTTTTTGAGAGCTTGTCAGTCATAAAACAGAAAACAAAAGCTCATATAACCATACCAACAAAGAGGTCCAAGATGCAATTATTAGGGCTACTGACCTCTTCTTCACCCTTTGCCTGCATAAGGGGGAGATGAATGCCACTTACTGCTCTAAAGGGAGAGGTCAGGCTGTACTTGGCCTGAGAATAGAGCAATCAGGACATCATCTGCATTGAAAGTTGGGAAAAGAAACCAAACCCAATAAAGCTGAAGTAACATGACAGCTTGAAAGTCGTAATGAGACTGATGATGAACAATCAAAGCAAAGCATCTGTTTTTTCCTCTGCTACAAGGCTCATTTCTGTTTTACTGGCTATCCCAGGCCGTCTTTTTCCCAGCTCATTGCTTTGATTCCTTCTGCTGCTTCCCACTAATTTTGCCCATGCAAAGCCATATCAGCACATTAGCAGAAGTTACCTTAATTTGAGGTGAAATACTAGACCTTACTCTTTGCCCAAACTGGTAGTAAGCTTGACTTCAACATGTTTAACTGCTTTGCATGACTACACCGTAAGAAAGGAAATGCAGGAGAAGACAGGCATATTATAGCAGTGGTTTTTAGCCCCCAAATCTACCATTCCTCAGCAGTTTCTCCAATAAGCTTCCATCTGGTGTGATGTGCGTCCCCAGAGCTAAGTACTGAGAAGAGCTCCTGGCCTGGCAGTGAGCCTCCTGTGCTGTGCTGGCTTGTTGGAACTCTGATAGTTCAGCAGAGAATAGGAATCCACAAGGAGAGAATCCTGCTGACCTGGTCGCAGCTTCTCCTGCTCACAAACTGCTCTGGGGACATCTCTACGCTGACAGTGTCTGCACTTGTTTTCGTTTGCCTGCCATAATCTCCTCCCCAGCGGATAAGCTGTGGCACGAGGGACACTAAGACACAGATGCTTGAGTAGTTGGGGTTCCCTCCATTTCTCCTCTTCCTGCTCTCATCTCCCTCTTGTTTGCATTAATTTGGTTAGAATTAGAGAGTTCACTTTGTTTAATCGTTCAGAACACTGGTGGCAGGTGAGTGCAGCTGTCATTTCAGAACATGACAATTCACTCCCACAATACAAAATAAAGGTAAAAAATTAAAAATAAAAGAAAAAATACAAAAACAAACTCAAAACACCTCACCCCCAAATCACCCAGTATCACTCAAGGAGTGGTCCCAAACATAAAGTCCAGGTATTACCCTGTGGGTATCTGCTGTCCACCACCCCTCCACACTTCCAGCCATCAGGCAAGAAGAAGCTGATATGTCACCTAACAGAATCATCTCATAAATCTGTTCTACCATTTTTTTTTTTTGTGATGGTGGTGATGGCTTTGCGGAGGAGGGGGGAAACAATTCTGCTTATTTTGTTTTTCAGTGTTTATGGAGCTTTTTGCTCTTTTTACATCTGTGATAAACAGACCTTTTGACTTCTGCAGCTATTGTGCAATAAATGAAATGCAAAATCTCTTTTGGCAGGCAGTCACTTCGGATTTTCCGATATCTATTAGCACTCCAGAATTTTTGAATGGTCTCACCCCAGTTAGTTTAGCATATGCTAAGCAAAACTTTCCTGCATGGCATTTTTTGCCTATCATTTGTCATCTGCAAATAGAGTAAGAAAGAATCAACTTCCTAAAAACTGCAGTATGTTTTGTATAGAGACCAGTGCTGCTAAAAATACACGGCAATAAGGAAATGAAGTATAGTCTGATAATCTGGGCTGCAAGTCTCTTAAATTCTAATGATGCCTTCACCAGCATTCTGCAACCCTTGGTTACCTGAGACACCCAGTGAAAACTATGAGACGCCTCACCCAGGCCTGGAACTGGAGCCTGCCTGTACCCCAGCATGTTATGCATTAGAACTGGTACTGCTCAGAGTGGGCTCATGGAGAGCCCAACACGATCAGCTCCTGGGGAGAAGAACAATGGGCTTTTTGCATTTCCTAATTCCCACTTGTTTCAGCTACAATCATGCTAAGCTGCAATGATGAAGAGATGCTCCCAGGCGCTAGAGAAAGTGAAGTCACCACAGCAGAACCAAGTCCTTCACGAGTTCCCCCAAGGACACAGCACTCCTCAATTGCTCTGCAGAGAGCTAAATCTGTTTGTCACAGGCCAGAAGTTTGTCTGCATTCCCAATATGCAAAGTAAGGATAATACTATTTACCCCATGGGGAAGTTCTGGGGGCTTAGGTAATGTGTATACATGGCTTTTGAAATATAATCCACTCCAAGGTCAGCCCTGCGTTTGTCTTACGGAGCTGTGTGCACACGTGCTTCAGAGGGGGCCCTGAGGTCACCCCAGAGGTTATGTCCCCTGCCAAGAGCCACCCCGTTATCAGCTGGTAATGGGAAGGGCAAGAGGCGATCAGATCGGTTACACCGCGCCACGACACGCGTCTGATGAATCGCGGCGTCCCGAGCAGCGGGATCCATCCCAGCCTATCAGAGCCCAGGGAACGGGTGAATCAGATCCGTGCTGGGAAGGAACGGTTGGTGCGGGCACCCTGATAAGGTGAGACGCACATCGCGGCGATTAGCTGGGTCGGTACTACAGAACATTAGGAATTCACTTCTGCTGCTCTGATTGGTAATTAAGTGACTCGTCTACTGGCCGACAGTCCTGTATGCTTCCCCAGGCAGTTGTTAGTTCTTCGAAAACCACTCCTGACAAAATGAGGTTTGCCCTTGGTACACAGATAATGAGACTCAGCTTGACAGGTGTGGCGCGATTAGAGCGCGGCTCGGCGCGGCTCTCCCGCTACAGCCACTCGTGGTAAACACACTCATTACAACCCGCCGGTCCCCGGAGGCAAAGCATGTTTGACATTATTAATTGGCTTTTCTGTATAAGGAGTCAAATAGATGAAAAGGTTTATCAAGCTGAAATAATTAATTTTGCCTGAATTCGCTGACAGTTCAGTTCTCCCGCAAAAGACCATTTTAAGGGTTTGGTGTCTTTTTTTTTTTTTTTTTGAATTTTGAAGTTCAAAAGACATAATAGTGGCAAAAGTGGAGCTTTTTAGTAAATTATAATTAAAGGGAATTTAATTAATTTAGACCTGAGAAAAGGGGGTGTGTGGGGGGGAACTCCTATCTTTGTCTATACAGAGGTGTAGATGGTAGAAAATACCATGGCTTAATAATGCATTAATTTTAATCTAATCAAAATATAATAAAAGAGGTAATTATGTTTAAAAATTATCATGCTCCAATATTGGTATATTTAAACACTTAATACTTACACTGCTTCCAGTTAGTAAAAGTTGTAATTGTTGCACTCAAATTTAGCTTATTTAATGATAGGGCTTATATTCATGAGGTTAATTGAATAAATCATTGTAATAACTCATGGTGAAACTGTGATTATCTATTGGGGTTCTAATTTTTCTTTCAAAGGGAGAAAAAAAGCCCTCAGAAATTATTTTTCTTGGTTTCTCTTCCCAAAAGGCAGCAGGATATTCCTCTCAAAAAACTTGAAGCTAGCATTTGATTTAAAAAATCAAAACATATTTCTCATATACTTTTCAAATGACACACTCTGCAGTTTATTTAGCCTTCTCAAAGCATGCCAAAGTCACTTAGCAAATGTTTTAAGCCTTTGACCCTAAACCATCCAGATATTGTGTAATTACATGTATCAGTCTGTTTACAAGCTCTTCTGTATTAATGAAAATTTTTCCCTTATAAGTAAGTAAGCCATAAGATTTGAAAGTTCAGGAAAGTGCCTGTAATATGGAGTAAAAAAGAAATAGAGAACCCGGGAAAAGCAAGGTGGTCAGCAGTTCCTTTTGCACAGTTGCTTTTTCATATATCTCCTGATGCACTTATTTGGAGATTTTAAAAGGACATTTTCACAACCGTCTTTTAAAAATCCTTTTGACCTTTTCTGACAGATATGTGTGCATAACACTGAGCAAAGCAATGTGAAAACTTCTCTAGCAAACCAGTTGTTTTTGCTGAAGTCTCAGTGGCCCATGATCATCGGACCATTTCACTTCATATAGTGTGGACCGTTCCAGAACAAAATGTTTCAAAACAGCAACAAGCGAGTTTTTCTACATTTAAAGCTGAACCCCTACTATCAAACACTCCAAATTTTGTTCAAGAGTGCTATAATCCATCAACATTGATTTGTCCCAATTAAACAGAGAAATTTAGGAAGCCTTGATTATTCGTCTACCAGAGCCTGAGGATCCAGGAGTAACACTTAAGTGCCAACACGTCAATATTTTTGTTATTGGTCGACGATATTTGTAAATTTTGTAATCTCTCATGTCTATATAAATGTATTTTTAACAGACGGATGGGAATGTAGAAAACCGGTATTATATCTGTATCAGTCAGTTTTCATGGAGGAGAACACAACTCCCCCTGGAGAGTGCAGCAGGTGGGCTCCTGGGGGTATCTCACAGCCCCCAGTGTGACCCACTCATCCTTGTGGACCCACAGGGGCAGTAGGAAACACAGGGAAACAAGGGAAAGCAGAGGGGACCTACTTAAAAATCACACCCAGAATAAGAAACCTAGAAGTCTGCACAAATTGTAATATTTACCAACAACTTAGCATTTGGTTCCAGAAATGTCATCCTCCAAAAACACAAACATCTGTACACTCACAGTGGAATAGTCAGCAAATACATCAAAGGGATAAGAAAAAAGACCACTCGTTAACAGCATCACTTTCTCCCTTTGCCACATTTAATGATACTTATCATATTTTATACTTGCATGTACTATATTAAATTACTAATTGGCTACATAATAAAGCTCAAAGGACATTATGTTTAAGTAACTGGAGAACTGAGAATTGGGAGAGAGGAACAGAAATGATGGGTATGAGCTTATGTCTGCTTATTGACCAAGATTCTGAAGATTTTAGTTGGCATTTTCCATAAGTAGCTTTAATTCTTGTGTCTTGCAAAAATGAATTCATATGCTAATTCTAAAAGTAATTTATTTGGGATTTGTAATGACATCTCACACTAATAAATCCTGTCTTAAAAAATCTGGCAAAAACCCCCACACAACTAAAGTAAAGACTCTAAAGCCACAAAACACATTGTTCTGCTGACAGATTTAATAGTTCTACATCTTATAATTCTGGGTTTCAACAATTTTGTTTGATAAAATTCTCCCACCTAGAAGGATTCTGTGTCAATGTGGTCAGTAGAAGAATATCCTGGGGGAAAGCACATCTGCCCAGCACCTCCTTTTCATTCATTAACCCACCAGGGGCTAACACTAATTAGATCAGGCTGCTCATTTTAAGCTGATAATTGATTTAAATAGGTTGCTCATTTAAAATAGAATAAAAACCTGCTAAACATTTGGTGCTTGGGTTTTTTTCATCTGCAACTTTCAATTGCTTGTGCAATGTAGCATAAAATGTAGAGGTCTCCCTTTGCTAAAAAGGCCATAAAATTAATTACAATGAGTATGAATTGTGTAGGGTGAGGGGGTGGAGGAAAATGAGTGCTGGAGTTAACTGGTGATGACTAAGAATCACAAGTAATAGAGCTTGTTTCTTTACAGCAGAATTTTTAAAGTAATTTGGATAGCTGGACCACTCAGTTTTACAGACTTTTAATCCCAGAAGAGAAGAAAGAGTTTAGCACACCCGGAGATGCTTCACACATCTAAACTGCCATTGCTGGGTACACAAACATTATCACATAGTGCTAGTGGTTTCTATTGTCTCAATTAATTAATTTCTTAAATTAATTAATATCTCAGACTCTGTCCAAGCATGTAAATACAAAGTCTTCATTTTAGTGTTAGGACAGCATCAATCCTCAGCCAACCTAAAAATATTCACTTGGTGAATTTGCCCATCAAAAAACTTTAGTTACACGTGTCCATAAATTACAACTTGTTTCTTGCAAACCTAAATAAATCATGACCTTTTCAGCCAACTATAACTATGTTTGTTTGCACAAGGCTCAGACTTCAGCTCAGGATAATACCCAGAATTTGCTGTTTATTTACCTGCCTAAGAGTCTGTATCTGCAGGCTGGTGCAGACACACGCAAGAGACAAAACAAGTAACAGCAGGTACAACCAGGCTGAAATGGGAACTCCTGACAAAGCTACAGGATTACCAGAGGACAGAAATAAAAGATGCAGATTGTCAGAACTGCTGTTTTATTTTTAATCCTGCTTAATAAAGCCAAGTCCCTGACACTCCATCTGCTGCTGCGGCCCTACATCCTGCCCTGTTTGGGGAAGTCACCTCCACACCGCTGGCACCTCATTTTCCCCCTTATAAATCATGCTCTTTCTCCCGTTTCCTACAAATTCAGCCAGAGATCCAGACTTCGCAGTTCGGTGGGGTTCAAGGACTCTCTGCCTTGAAAAACTATTCAAGAGCACTCACTAGTGGCTGCAGATGAAACAGCGCCTTAGCAGGGCATAACCCAGCCTGCTTCCTTCGTGCCTCTTTAAATCCTAGCGAAGGCAGCAGGAAGACAATAAACACCCTTTCAATAATTCTCCATTCAGGCACCAGATCATTTTTGCAGTTAATGGTAAACATTATATACCAGTAAGCAGTTTTTCAAGGCAACCCGTTGTGAAATACATCGAAAACAATACCAGTTGCTCAATCACTATCAAGTAATATTGAAGATAATTCAATTGCTTACATTTTACATGAATGCTTGAATTTCTCTGTTCAGTTTTGAACAAAACCCATGTTAACAAAGCATGCTTTTTTTAAAAGGAAGATGCTAATTTATTCCCTTGCATTTCAATTTGTCACTGAGCACATGCCTGTTGTGTTCTCCCGTTAGGTGCACTGATATCTAAGTATGCAGCACAAGAAAACGCATGTGAGCAATCAGTTTAATTGACAGTCAGCTGTAACAGGAGCACACAAATGGGATGAACTTAATGGCCATACCATGGCAGAGCACCTGGTTTGGCTACACTGAAACTGCGAGTGGCAGAAGGACTCAAGGCAGACAACCAGGGTAACCAGGTAGAACTATGGTGACTGGAGCGGGTGGTTTTACAAAGTTTTGCCACCACACCTCTCTAAATGGCAACACAGTACCTTCTGTTGGTCCCCTGTGGATGTGGGTGAGAACAGGCATCCTGGAGCACTGGGGTTGTGACAGCCACGAGGAGCCGGGTGAGTGGCAGAGCACAGGACTCCTGCTCGGGTGCGGGTAATGCTGCCTTGCCGAAGGCCACGGGCTCCTCTCTGAACCACGGAGCTGTGGAGGAACAGATTGCCGGCTAACATGGAAAGCTGCCTGCTTCCTAGATTAACGATGAGGTAATTTAGAATTTACATATCTGTGGAGAGGGACTGCTCTGATCCCAAGGTAGTATATCTGTGATACAATAACGCACGCGATAGAGAAAAGGTGAAGCAAGGAGGCCAGATAAGAGGGAAGCAAAGTGTCTCTGGTGCCAGCACCGAGGAGAGACCTAACAAAGCCCCAGGCCCAGCTCAGCGCTGAGTAGCAGCGTTGCTGGAACAAAAGAGACGTGGCTGAGCTGGGAAAAGCCGAGTGCGCGGCGAGGAACATTGCAAAGGTCAGTGAAGCGCTTTGCACAGCTGTGCTTCCAAGTGGGCTCCTCTCGCCCCAAGCCCTGGCCCCTGACATTTCAGTCACTGGAAACCAGGCTCTGCTGCTGCCTTTCCACTGGCCTCAACACCTTCCAGTGCTGCTGGGAGCGGAGAGCTTTTTGCTGGGGGAGGCTAAATGCACTTGACTCTCCTCAGCCCCGTGTTTGAGAAGCTTTGATGTTTTTGCCCCCATTGCAGCCAGTTGGATGTGGCTCCTCAGGTCTGAGTCCTGGAGAGACAAAGGGGTTTGCCTGTGATTTGCATGGGCAGTTGGCAGCAGGGCAGGGAATTGCTGCTGACCCCTGGAAAATGTTCTGAGCCACACAGTGTCCTCCCCAAGTACAGGACTGGGGCTGGAAACAGAGTAAACAGGCTCACATTCATCCACTAAGCCCTCAGTGATGAGGCAAAAGCTGGTGGCAGAGGAGTGTCCAGCTGCACAGTGAAAACAGCATTATTCCTGAATCCCAGTCTACAAAAAAATATACATAATTTTAATACTGGCTGCTTTGGGGAAAGGAAGCTTGAAATACCAAAATCTCTCTGTTACATTTGGATTAAGATTTCTATCTATCCCATTTGGAGTAGTAAAGATAATTACATTACAGAAATATAGTAAAAAACCCCAAGTTCTTGCACACCACACATGGCCTAGGCAGAAAGATAAGTGGGAATATCTTAAATTTTCAGACACCAGTTCTTCCCCATTCAGAAAATCCTGGCATGCTGAGCTTGCCAATGGTTAGTGTCTTCTGTCACTTTAGGTTCAGAGATGTATAAGTGAAGGCTAGTGCATTTACACTAATGAAAAGAAAAAGTGGCATCAAACTGAGTGCCAGAATAGCCAGCCATCCAATCTGTATCTCACCTCCTATTATTTCATGCTTTCTTTTTTTTAAGTTGTCTACCCCCTTTTTGCTGTCTGCTTTTTTTATTTGGTATCTGTATTTCTTCTTAGAATACTTTTCCTTAATGTATCTTTTAATTTTTCTGCCATTTCTCTCCTCTCTCTACACAAGCCTTCATCCTGAGATGCAATTTCTTACAGCTTTCAATTCTCCCTAAAAATAATTTTCTGTACAACTTCTGTTTCTATCTGCTATGACCGTTTTTCTTAGTCTTATTTCTATCTTTTTTTGTTGTTACTCAAAGTATAATAATAATAACAACACTAATAATAAATTTCTTAGCTCCTTCAATTTCTGCTGCTAACTAGAACCGTTGTTATGTCCCTTTGCCATTTCCTGAAGAAGATTTCTAGACAAAACTCTGCTTGTCTTCAGGGCTGGATTTCCTTGTTTTTCTTCTACAGTGGCTGGGGAGCTGATAAATCTTCCTGTGATCCCATGGGGGAACCATTCTGATTTGTGGGAAACCAAATCGGTTAGAATATCCTGAGTATAATCTCAAGTTTAGGATATCCATTAACAGTCCTAGAAAAGGCTTCTGCCTGGATCACTGCTGTGGTTATTGAGGTTCAGTAAAGAGTACCAGGGATGAGGTTTACCACCAAATCCTCAAAGTAATTCCAGGCACAGATTTTGAAGAAGGTTGCCTGGCTTGGAAGCAGTCATCCCCCTTGCACAAAGGTCCGGCGTCTTCTTGAAAGGAGGTAAGAAAAAGAGTGCTGGGCAGAATTTTACTAACACTGCAGTTTGGATAGACATCAAGGACTGCGGATTTTTAAGTGTTTCTCAGTCACAGTTCTTAAACTCAAGAGCACTTAAAGTGTATATCTAAAAGATTTTTCCTTTCTGTTTCTTCTTTCTTCAAAAAGGAAGAGATTATGAGGAGTTCAACTTTCTGATTGCTTGTTTGTTTTTTACTTTTCATCCTGGGGGTTTTAAATTACCTGTATTTCAGGGGCCAGCTCAGCAGAAACACACAACAGGAGCAGTGTGCTTGCAAGCAGATTGTGCAAATGTTTCTTTTGTGGTGTGTTTTCTTTTGTATCGCTGTAGTCAGCGACTGCTCTGGATCCCATCCTAGGACACCAGCCAAGAATGAGAAATAAGGCTGCAAGCGAGACAACAATTCACAACCACAGTATTGTTTGACTTGGAATACTCACTGGGGTAAAACCTACAACAGCAATACAAGATGCTTTAAGTAGCAGATGCTGATTTTAATCTTTCTGGTAGTTGGGGAGTCCACCTCGCTCAGCCGCACGCAGCCCACGGAGGCAGGAGGGACCTGGCAGAGGGATTTCTTCCTGGCTGTGTCAGCGAGGAAATGACAGCAGGAGCAAGAGTTGTGAAGCACCCAAGGTGATCAGCAGAGTAAGTAGGAGGTATATGAATATAGGCTTTGTTAGGGAAAAGGACTGAGCTATCAGCAAAAGTAAGCAGCAGCAGATGAAGATGAATGGTCAAAATGGGGAAAATATACCTGTGTTTAGTCTTGAGGAGTTTCCAGCCAAAAACACAACAGCCTTTGAACATACACATTGCACGAGAAGGTAAAGAGAAAAGTGTTTAGCTACAGTATGGAAACAAAAAATAACACAGGCAAAGGAAAACAGATACTGGGGGTTTGATTCTGCTTAAAGAGGAAGAAAAAAGTTAAAAACTGCTGCAAAATTCCAACATCAAAGTAGGATAAGAGAGCAACAGATAGTAACCAACATCCTTGCTATGAAGTTGTATAACAGTCTCAGAAATATGTAGCCTAGATTTTAGAGGTGTAATGCAAAGCAAATACTTTAAGAACACTGAATTTTACCCTGCAGCTTTAAAATTATTTAGAAGACATTATGGTAGAAAAATTGAATTTAGGAATATACTACAAATTACTGTACAGATACAAACTCTCTAATTTCCAGAGTTATTGTTTGAACTGTTCAGAAAATGTTGTCAAAAAATAAATTTTGATGAAAAGGAAAACCTCTCTCAGAACAGTTTGCAATTTCCTAATCCAGCCTGCACTCCCAGTTCCTGCCTGTCTTTGAGAATGCTCTGGGTGGGATCCAAAGCCTGTGAAAGCCATGGACAGGATCCCACTGGCATTCAGCAGGTGGGACATGAATGCCAAGCCAGTGTCGGGATGCCTCTTGAAAGCCATATCTCTCACTGCAGATCCCAAACATTACATCTAGGCCCGAAATAATCCTCTATAAAGCAAGCTACAAAGGCTTTGGGTGTTTTATGTTCACACTTGCTAGTGAAAATGAAATGGCAAATAGTAAATTTGTAAGGATGGCAATTACAAAATGAAAATAGCCCAGGCATATTCATTGGAAAAGTTATGCATTACACTTTCCAAGAAGGGAATGCAAATTTTCCTATTGAGGAAGACCCAGAGCTATCAGCTCAAGCAGTGTTTGTACCCTGGCCCTGCATCAACAGCAGTTTTACTGTAGCTGGGAGGCTGAAGTTCTCCAAGCTCGGATCCACAGGCTGGGCAGAGGCTCCCACGTCCCACAGCACATCCACAGCCCTGAGCACAGGCAGCCACCTCTCCATGCAGCAACACCCCTGAAATTTATTTGTGTGAAAGGACAAAAGTACCACTAAGAGCAATGGAGTGCTAAAAGCAGGATTTACAAAAAAAGTGTTCTGCGAAAAGGTTACAATTAGCTATTTTTCTGCAAATTAAAGGCTTACAAGCAGAAGAAATTCAGGACATGAAGGACTCTGACTGCTCTGACTGAACACCATCCCATGTGTACAAAACAGACATACACAAAGAAAAGTTAAATGCCAAGGAAGCGAAAAAAATGGAGAAAACTCAAATTAACATCATCTACCATAATCAGATTTTAAACCAGACTTTTACATGATCTAAAGCAAGAAGTCACATAGGCTGTGGATAAAGAAAATGGTGCAGATTTTTTTGTCTCCTGGTTTGTCATGAGGTCTTATGGCACCTGGATGAGATTTTTTTCAGGTTTCTGCCCTGTTTGGGTTCTCAGAGGCATTTTTCCTCTATCAAGCTACATGTTTTCACTGATCTTCATGGAATATTTGGAATATTTATCCCCTCTCATATTTATTATAATGGGTCAGATTCAAAAACAGTTGCTGAAGACGTGATATAAATTCACATAAGTAAATACAGACATGAATATTTTTCTACAGTTTTTGTTGTTGTTGTTTTGTTTTATTGTAGGGCTTTTTTTGTTGTGAGGGAGTCAGCTTCAAAATACTGTCTAGGAGAATGAGATTTCCCTCCATCAGACACAGTGAACATGTTCTCCTATTTCATTCATAGTTCCAGGAAATAATAATTTTAGTAGGAAAGTTAATCTGTCAGGATTACAGTATTCAAAATGAGCTGCAAGAGAACGAGAGAACCATAAATGATAAATACATGTAAACTAATTGCTGGTTTTATTTTATCAAGCCACAAAAATGTAAAATACTCAGCTCCAGGGATTCTAAACTGATGGAACAATATTTTTTTAAAAGTAATCTTCCATTTGTTTTATTCCAGGATAATGAGTAAGTGCCCCCAGGACAGTCTTGAAAGGAGATAATGCACCTCAAAAGCTGATTTCTTTTTTCTGGCAACATATTTTAGCTGTAAAAGTACCTGGATTAAGTAACTG
Organism: Pomatostomus ruficeps; assembly: GCA_013400735.1. Lineage (NCBI taxonomy): Eukaryota > Metazoa > Chordata > Aves > Passeriformes > Timaliidae > Pomatostomus > Pomatostomus ruficeps. The sequence goes on along the minus strand of VYZT01038364.1, from coordinate 26,775 downwards.
CACTGACTGGCTGTCAATGCTGCAAAGCAACTTTACAAAGCCACCTTAGTTGCACTGCTCATGCACAGCTGTCTTTCAGTAGTCAAAGTTGTCAGGTATACTTTCTTCTCTTATGAAAACACAATTTCCTCTTCAAACTTCGGGTGCAACCTAGAGAGCAACCAACCCAGGCAGTGAGCAACTGAGTCCTGAGGTTTGTCCCCTTAAAGCCTTGGCAGCTCCTCGAGCCTTCCAGCACTCTTGGGGGTGCTGCGGGGCATCCAGACCATCACAAAAATATCAGTGATATGGCCCTTTCTGCCGAAGGGTGAGAACACATCTAGGTGTTCACTGAAGATTGTAAGCAAGCTGAAGAATAATTTGTTTTTTTCTTTCAATTTGAGGTGTATAATGGAGTTGGGGGCTCAGAGCTTGCAGAGTATGAATGGGAGGGGGGCTCCCAGGGAACTCAGGGATCTTAGGAAATCACCTGAACAGACATGCAGAGGAAGTTTTACATTGCCAAAAAACACCCCCAGAGAAAGTAGGATTACAAGAAAGGAGGACAAAAACAGGCTCAGGGTGACTGAATGCTGCTCCTGGTAGGGCACTGGTTTTTGGGGTTTAAAGACAAAAATAAGCTCAGATGTTACTTAGGTGTCTAAATAAATACAGAAAAGACAATTTAGGAGATTCAAAAGCCAAAGGCTGATTGTAAGGCCTGGATCCTAAAATTTACACACAGCAGTATGAAACCCAATCTTGTAAGTCCATTTTACTTATCAAATTTTTTCTTAAAACTTCTTTGTGCATGAAGCACACAGATGACCATGACTGGCTGGTGTCTCTACACCTGTTAACATTTATGTACAATGAAGGGAACAAAAATGCACAGCCAAAGGGAGGAGGCAATATGAGTAAGTGGATTAAACAAAGAACTGGTGATAGATACGGGTTTGCACATGTCTCTGCCTTGCTGAATGATGGCAAACCAAACTCCTGCTGCTTCAGATCCCCAGCTAAGCTGGGTAGTGAGCCTTGAGGCCTTGAGACAGGAATTTCTGACCTGCTGTGAAATCAGACACTGATACAGCTACTGCAAACCAGGAGCTTCAGCACTGACCTTCAGCAAAGAGCTCTGAGCAAGAACTGCACAGACAGATGTTGCTGTCTCCCCTTCACCCCAGCCTGAGGAAGGTGCATTTCCCACCAAACTTTGAATCCCAAAGAGGCCCGCCTGGCAGCAGAGTGGGCCATAACTGCCAGATATTGCGCCAGTGTCCTGTAAGGAGAGAGGTGAAAGGGTACACTTGAGATGGCTGCGATCCTTTGGGTGCCTCAGGTAGAGCAGTTACAGAGCTGTGTTTCACATTGCCCCAGGAAAACCATGGAAACTTCCAATCCTCCTGGCAGCCTCATTAAAAAGACACGGAAAATGTTGGTAAATATACCTAGCTGTGTGTCTGCAGTCCTTTCAAAGAGAGAACACACCATTGATTTGGTCCAGTGACTTGTACCACCTTGGTTAAAAATACCAGGTCTTGCACAGCCACTATTGCTGCTCGTGGAATCCTCACAGATATCTGTGTACCTCCAGCAGTCTGACGTCAGCGTAAAGTCAGAGAAAATTCCCCATGGTGGCCAGCTCAAAACAGAAAATCAAAGCTGTTCTCTAAGGTTTGGGTGTGTTTGCACCTCTATAAAAATAGAACTGTAAATGAGATTGCCAAAAAATGGGGGATCAAAATACTTCGCTGCTTTTACAGGCATCAACAGCCATTTGTTATATAATGAAATTCAAAACTCAATTATGGTTGCCTAGTATATAGTACAAAAATATTATCTCTTTATGTATACATAGCCCTACAAATATCCTTTTGCTTGTATGCTTCAGTTTCATTGAATGTGTTGATGTTTATAGCTTACTTTTAAAATCACCTTCAGGAAAGAGAAAACATACAATACCTTAAGAAATGTTGATTTATGAACTATAGGGGTCTTTATTCTTCTTGTAAACCTGGGTGGAAAATTGATCAGTTATAAGCCTGCTATAGATCTCACAGGTTTGCAAGATATATTATTGTATTTCAAGATTATCTGATATTGCAAAAGATTTTTTCCCCTTCTTTTTTTTCTTTACCATGCTCATATATTTTCCTGTCTCAAATTTTTTTCTACTCTTGTTAGAGTTAGGGAAGCCATCAGAAAATAAAAATAAAGAAGAAGAAATCATCCTAGAGAAAGTAGCTTTGGGCCACCCCAGGTTTTCCCAATCCATCATAATGTGGGTTTTATTTCATACCCCACTGAGGTGGAATTCTCAGAATGTTTCTTGAATTACCATGAAGCAGTCTTATAAGACAATTGCTGTCTTTTCCCCTCCCCGCCTTTTGCTCCACTCTGCTTTTGACAGCTGTTGGCATTTATTAAATAACCAATGGACCCAGCATTAATTTTCAGTAGGCTACAGATCAGTTAAACTTTAAAGTAATATGTACTGAATAGGACTGGTCAAATGTAGGATATTCACCTTGTAGAAAACAAAATACTTCAAAATTTTTTTAAATCAAATTTTGAGCAGAGAGATGAAATATGCGAATTTTATCAAACTGTTCTAAAAATAAGTTTTTTAAGATGTTAGAATATTAAGAAAATGCTGAAGATTTTATGAGAACAAAAATGTCATTTTAAAGGAATAACAGTTCTGATAGTTCAAAATCCAGCTCTTTTTGTTTGGAGTAATATCAGGGAGATAGGGAGCTCTTCATCGTATTCCTCAAATGTCACCTCACCTGCCTTGAGAATCTTTCAAATAATGATATTTATCAGTAAGACACTACCATTAAACTGTACTACATATTCCAAGATAAATTATATTCTGACTCATTTATATTTTTATTATTCACGCTAAAAACCTGTACAGATCCTGGCTGTGTAAAAAAATTATTTTGCAGATGTTGAATCTTGGTTTCTTTCACTGGAATCTCCACTGAAAGACTTCAACAAGATTTCTGGAAAAGGAAAACTTCCTTCATTATTAACGCAGATGTTACAATGTGGACTGGAAAGTGGAGTGTGGACTGAGACAGAAGGTTAGGGCAAAATCTTCAATTAATCCTCACCTTAATCAAACCTAAAGATATCCATTAGTGATCCTGACATACATGTGAACTAACTCTTCAGATATACATGGAATGGCTGTTCTGCATATGTCAGTCTTGTCAGTCTTATGGGCTTGTTTTTTTGCATAGACAATGATTTTCTTTAGGTCTCAAATTCATACCTCTCCTGGTGAAGTTACTGAACATGTACAGTTGGAAGAAAATGTCTGAGAAGGAATCTCCTATGCTGAGGTTTAATATTGCCGTGTAAGATTTTACATTTATTTACTACATGAGATAAGAAGGGCCAGATGGACCACAGATCCAACCCAGCTGGTTCTAGCATTCTTGTTGCCACCTTTCTATCAACAGTGTCATAATTATGCACTCTAAATAAAAAATATCTTTGAAGAATTCCTTAATCAAGAACTTTACTGTTACAGCCTCCGGCTGGAAACATTCTTCTCTTTGACATGAACAAGTTTAAGTGTACAACACCATGATTTGTTAGGTGGGAGAAGCTGTATGACAAAACACTTCAGAGGTGCAATGCTTTTTGCCAAGCAGCTAAAACTGTTTTGTTGATAAATGTTCATGTCTCATACTATTAACACTGTCACACAGGTAAAGTTTGATCTCCTGACAAAACCTCTTGTAGCTGTCTCTTAATCTATTTAGTAATCAATATTAACACTCTCAAAAGTCTCCAAACGTTCCTTTTAGCGTGTTTGTTTCAGTATGTGCTCCGTACACGCACATATTTCACTCCATACATTCATCCTGTGTGTGTACATATATTTCATTCCAAGTGATAATATACATTTTCTTTAGTAACTGCAACAACCTAGGATGTAACAGAAAGATGAACACCCAGATAACCTGGCAAAGAGCACAATATTAAAGATTTGGAAAGCAGGAGTGGCAGCTGCTTGCACAAATCTGAAGTCCACACTGGCCTTTGGGCTCCATCAGGACCTCAGGACAGTCTGGCACTTTTGTTTGCTGTCTCAGGAACCTGTTTGGCTTTGTAACCTCAACACTGCCTGACCCCAGCAGGAATGGGCAGCGCTCGGCTGGCGATGGAGAATTGCCCACCCCTCTCGTGAGTGAGCCTGTCACACCTCAGGTGTTTGGGCAGCCAAGTAGGAAAGGATACATTTCCATGGTAAACAATAGATGCTTTGCCTATTCCAGCTGTCTTGTAATATTTAAAATAAGCTGTGATGATGCATAAACCCAAATACTAGATAGGCTCTCACACCTAATCTCTCCACTCTGAATGCCAGTGAAGTGCCTTCCAGACTAACCATATCAGACACATTGACTCCTTCACGGTGAACCAGATTCCATTTTTCTCTTAAGCACAGATTTCCTTAAGACCATCAGAACTTCAGAGTTAAAAGAAAATTAGCATGTTTCTTGGCTTAACTGAGACCTGGAAGGATAGAACAGTTATTTCTTGGAGTCCAAATGAGCATAACTTTGCAAAGCTGGAATTTTCACAAGCAGACACTGCATTTTAATAATTTATCTTCTCAGAGGAGCATATTGTACCTTGAAATAAAGCCTGAAAGGTTTTTTGCCCTGTAGGGAATGCAGCTACAACAAAAGAAAACTGAAAGCCATTTGGCTGCTTGTGACCAACTCAGAGTTCGAATTGGCTGAATTCCACACATGAGCAGGGACACAAACACACAGCGGCTGCAACCAGCTCGAGTGCCAAATTGCAACCATATTTGTAATCCTTTCAAAACACTGGGGTCCATTTTTGTGGGAACAGCAAACATACAAATAATGAAAACCTAGTATTTCCTTTCGGAAGTGAAGTGTCCTCTCCCCCACGCTCCCAGTAAAGGCAGTCATGTTGCATTTCCTGCTACTGAGATTCATAACACCAGCTGTTAACATTTGAGTTTCTTGTGAAGATTTTTTTAGATTAGACATGATATAAAATAAGAACACTGGAAGTTTTTATATGTATTGTATCTTTTGACTAAATCCAAGAAAAAGACATGGGAAAATGCTTTTCATAACTTAAATTATACCTTTTCTTGTGAAGCTATTGTTTCAACATCAAAAAACTGGTTTACTCTTTAATATGCATTCAAATTGCACTTAGTGGTGGCACAGAGTGAGATTTTGTACCTATGCTATGTGTCTATTAAACTTGTAGGGACAATAAAGAATTTCTCTTGACACTCAGACACTGTATTAGAAGAAAAATTACTTTCTGTTGATACTAACCTCTCAAAATACCAACAGCATATTCATATTTCATGCATATATTCAGTGTATACAGGTATTTCACGTTTATACATAACCAGGTTTGAGGGCAGACCATTAGTTAGTGACATCAGTCAACAACATTTAAAATTTATACCACATTACACTCTCTCCTGTACTGTTCTGTTATGCTGAAATTTAAAATTTTCTGTTTGAAACTCTGTTTGAAGAGACTTCCATCACTCTAAAGTTCCGAGAGACCAGCTCCCTCCATTGTCTGCAATAATCAATTCATCCTCAGATTGTAAGTCCCACATGATCCAATAATATTTCTAACAGCACCAGAACCCCAGATTGAAAGTTGTTTTCATATCTGAAGTAGTAATTATTTATTGAAGACGCTGATCTAGCAAATAAAAGGAAGGAGACAATATTTTACCCTGAAATAGAGGGCAAAAGGAAGGAAAGGAGAAGGGTTATTCCCTGCAACTGGGCAATTGTGGGCTGCATGATGCCACTTTCAATTCTGAAACATGAAGCAGAGCTGCAGTAAAACGACATTAGTAGCTTTCATATGATAATTGGGATAGAAGAGAAGGTTGTTTCTGGGTGGAGCTGTAGCCAAGACCAAGTTCACTGAACCTAGCACACCATTCAATCAACCATGGAAAAAACAATGGAAGATAGAGATGGGGGAGACTTTTATTTTGACTGGGTAGCAGACATAAAGGCAGGGGGTGAGTATAGGGAGGGGAAAGTATGCAAAAGTGAGAATTCAAGAAAGCTAAATATTTGAAATGTCTCTGAATGCACATATATTATTTATAACTATAAAATAACAATCATTCCTGCATCGACATACAGGGTGGTGAACCAAGCAAATGCAGATTTATATGGGGTGTGTAACATAGGAAATAATGAAAGAGGATGGTGGCAGTCTGCCAAGTCTCCCCCTCCCCACTGCTTCTCTCCCCAGTCATTGACTTTCAAAGAGGAAAAGATTTCATACAACAAAATCTACATCGACTTCCAGGAGATGCAATGAGAATGGATTTACACTTTGTAGTATCTTCTAAATAGTCCCAAATAAATTCAAGTTTCAAATAGATCCTTGCAAAAAACGTCTTTTTAACTTGCTGGGACAGACACATAAGTTGGGATCTTCTTGCCTATTTCTTTTAGGTAGGATTTTTCACCTCTTTTATTGGCTGTCTTTTGGCATAATTTTATTCTTATTTTTCAATAAAAGCTACAAAGGGCAATTCTATTTTCATGGAAATTGCCAGCAGTATGAATTTCAGCTCATTTCCAGAAGAATAATCTTTGTGCTGGTCAATTCAGCCAAGATAGTGTGCTGGCTTTCACACAGCAATTTACTAATTAATGACAAATTAAATATTGTTCTTTATGAAGATTACTTCAGAGGTGGTGCATAAAGTTTGGGATTCCTGGAATATCTTCAGACTGGCTACAGACCATTTGCATGAAAATATGGCTGTTAAAATCATGTCGATTTTCTGTGCTACCCAGCACAAAATAAACCCTCCTGATGCATAGGCATGTTTCCTTTACTCATATAGACATTTACATTTGATTCAATACTCTTGGTGTGCCTTAAGACATGTTTGTAATGCAAACCCACAGAGATATTGTATTAACACTTTGCTGCACTCTTTGGAAAAAAATCACTCAGGCTGCTCAGAGAAATGCAAGCCACGCTGCCAAAATACATTGCTTTACAGCACGGTGTCATTTGGAAGAAGTGTGGCGAAGGTTCACAGTGTTGGCCCCCTCAGAGTTTCTCACCAGAGGTGTCACGTCAGAGTTAGGCATTTTCAAGCACTCAGGAGGGTTTCATTTTCATCTCACTGAAACCATGAGGTACCATTTGCCTGACTTTATCCTTGCTGTGATACTGTGCTTGTGAAAGACGCCTGGAATTCCCATTGTGAAGTGCCCCACAGACCCACAGGGTCATTGCAGGATGCCCTGCCCTTTTCTCCAGCTGCACTGAGCCCTCCCTTGAGCCTGGCCACACCAGTGGAGTTCCAGTGGTTTTGGAAGGGTGGGGACACAAAGCACCTCACGGACTGCAAACCTTCTGCACAGCGTCCTACACCAAGAATTCAGGCATCACCTGGCATATATCAGGTGCATGCCTGATCCATGGGTAGTAGCTTTGACTTGTGACCTGATGCACACTGCATTCCCACACTGGATTTGCTGGAATAGCGATCAGAAATTTAGGAGTTACTGTATTTTGACATCTAATACCAGAAGGGACTGTGAGACTGCAAGGTGGCAGAAAGGACACTGAGTGGAACATTGTTTAGGGGAAAGAGGCATGGCTGAAGACCTTGTACATGAACCAAAGGCTGGCTACTTGGTCTAAAGCAATTTTGGTTGCATCTCAGCTGCTTTGTACCACTACAGATTTCCTACCCGGCATCCATTAGGTGTTAAACAACCGACCTCAAGAACTTGTTTTCTCTAGTGATAGATGGTGAGGCATGCTGAGCTAATCTCCCCAGACTTGAGGAAATGTGCAATAAGGCAGGAAAGATTTAGTTTTCAAAATAAATTGAATGTTTGATCACAAGTTAGCATTCTGCAAAGCTGCATATTGTTACTATGACAAGTTCTTAAAACTAGAACTAGTTAATAAAAGAATTTTATTGATTGTCATGCCACATCAGGTCAGAAATTCATTTAGTGTTTTATTGCATCCTAGCACCAGATGTTTCAGAGGAAGGTGTGAAACTCCCATAACAGAGAATTATGCAATAACTTGCTTATGAGAGAATCTTCTTCCAAAGCCCAATGCTTAATAGTGAGCATTATTGTTCTTACTGTGTACTGTCTTCCTATTTCAAGTGGCTGCAGTTTTTCTTTCCACATACAACCAGTCAGTCTTGCAGTCATTGTTGTTATTATAACATTACCCTTATGCAATAAGTCTCACAAGTTAACATATGTACAAATGATATTTCAATCCCCTTCTGCTCTTAAAAAAAAATCAAAAAGATATCCCTTTATATTATGCATGACCAAAAAACCCTATCTATCCTGCACTAATCCTTATTGAGGATTTTTTTCTTATGCTTCCCTCACTGTTTCCTTCTCTAAATGCAAAACTCAGTAGCAGTAAAGGTAGTAAATACAAAATGAGCCATGCACATACAGCCCTTTGCCTCTCTATACATTTCTGTGTTAGGTAAGAACAAATCACAGTGTATTTGAATTTATTTCTGAGAAAGATTTCAGAAACCAATATATGATCACTGTTTTGTTTAGAAGCTTTTAATTTAGCTAAGCATTACAAGTAGTTTGAGATATTTGCATATGTGAAGAATATGTATGTCCATACGTAAAGAAAAAAGTTCGTAAAAAGGAAGCCAGATTAAAAAAATCAAAATAAAATTTCTGCAACTATTCTGAATGTTTACTGAAACAGTGTTTTCATAAACTTTCCTGACAGAAGTTGCCTTCCAAGAAAGCTAATGAAACTGAATCCAAAGCAGATGGGAATACAATCAGGACAAATTCGTTTTCCAATTCCATTCAGTTGTTGTTAGATTTTTTTTTTCTCCACTCATCTACTTTCAGATTCCTCATCTGTTTTATGAGTTGCTACTACTTACTCTTCCTATAGTGAAAGATCAATACATTCATATTTTTAAAGTATTTTCAAATCTCTGAGTGAAAGAGCAACTATATCAAATTCATTTTTTGTTTATAAAAAAAAAGAAACTTAAAAGCTACTTCAGTGAAGGCTTCAAAATCCAGATCAATACAGAACTGAGAACTGAATATAGTGAATTCAAATAAAATGGTATGTTCATATTACTCAGTTTGGCTCCAAGCCAATAAAGCACAGGTGTGTGTCAAGTTTTACACACTGAGCAGTGCCAGTGACACCCATGGCACTACTCAGCCTCTTAAGTGCTTCACTGGGGATTGGGGCCTTCTTGTCATGGGGTAGAAAGAGAAATGCCACAACCATTAGGATGCACAGGAATCCAGTGGATCTCCTTATGAAGTCTCTTGTTATCACCCCAACTATTTTCTTCTTTAGTTGATAAGCAAAGATATTTAATTTGTCAGCTTTCATAAGGACGGAAGTTATGCAACCGTTCCTTTCAGCAGCATTGACATCCTTAAAATGAACTACTAAATTTTTAAATGTAGGACAGGAGAAACTATTTCAGAAATAAAATCCAAGATCTCTCTCTCTAAAGTAAATTAAAGTCAATGGCATTCTATTCATTTTAGGTAGACACAAGGAGAGACTTTGAACAGCAAAGCTTTGCAGAGCTACTGAAACACTGCCTTTGGCTCTTTCCTACAGGATAAGAGCAAGCAATCACTCAAGGTTCATTAAGGGTTTCAGAAATGCATCTCTGTCTGTTTGGAAGATGAGTACAAACTAAACAAGGAGTTTATCTTACTGGCAAATATTTTTCATCAGTTTCAAATCTACTTGGGTTCACCTTCTGGTTCTCTTAACTCATAGAAATTTGGGAGTTTGTGCTCCTCTGCCTGAATGTATCAGGTACCACCCTGTAGTACAGGAAATTAGATTTCCATAGGGGCAGTAGCTCACATTTCATAGAATCATGGAATACCCTGAGCCGGAAGGGACCCACAAGGATCGTTGAAATCCAGGTCCTTTATTGCATTGCTTGCCACAGGCCATAGGTGGGGTAAGTCTATATTAGCATTTTAGTTGGATCTGGGAACTTTAAAAGGAGGTTTCCTAACTGTAGTGCCTTACCACACCTTAGTTCACAACATGGAGCAAACTCTGAGGGCACAAACAGGTTCTTTTTTAGATGAGGCTGATGTGGCAAAAGCGCTGCAAAGGTCAGCTCATGCCCTCCATGTACCAATGGGCTAAAATTGAACTTAGTCAGTCCAGAGGTAAAAGCTCAAAAATTCTTACCTCTGTAAAAGGCTTTGCTCTTCTTTCATGCAGGTCTGACAGGAGAATGTGGATGTTCAAGCCAGTATCATCCTGTTCTCTTCTCTCCAGCCCTTGCACCTTGCAGCAGGGAAATTCCATTTCACACACATGGGTGGGATTCATGTGCAAACCCATGTGACTGCATTTCCCTGGGCTTTGTGATACAGCATGGCAGTGAAGTTCACTGAGGTGATCCTGGCACACACATCCCATGCTGCACTTTGTGGAGTGATGCACCCTCAGTTTGCCTCATCCTTAGTTCCACAAGAGCCTTAGAAACTCTGGAACACAGACCAAAATTACATTTACATAAAGCTTTAGGCTTTATTCAGTATTATATTCATTTCTATTTACATGAAAGTTTAAGTGCTCCAGCACTTAAAATATCATACTGTCACTAACAGCTTTTTACTACTTTCTGTTTTTTTCAATTACATCATTAGAGTATGAACACAACTAAGCCAAAATAAAGAATTTTTTTCCTCTACACGCAACCATAAAAATATTTACTTTACACTGTGATAGCAGGGTTATGTTCAAATAAAAAAATTAACTTGGGGGTATTTGCCGTAAAAATGCGCCTTTTATAATTATTCCCTTGTGTTAGAACAATCCCGGTCAGTCAAGATTCAGTCTGGCTTCAGATTCCTCTCTCTCTCATGTGAGGTTGAGTGGAAGAGCAAAGATGAAAGCAAGGAAGAGGTTTTATAATTCCTCTTGCAGTCATTTCTTTCTCTGACTAGAATATGATTAAAGATATCTCATGTAAACTGGGAATAGGCAACACTTCCTAGCAGCTATTTCAAATTCTGCCCTTGAGGATTATATAATAATATTAAAAAATCCTCATTCTTACACAGCATTTTTCATTCCCAGATTTCAAAGACATGGCTTGTCTCACTACTGGGGCACCCTGCACCCATGTGGAAAAGTTTTTCTGCCCTTGCTTGCTGACACCCCTGAATGCCTGAGGGGCTTTGAGGGGGGTGTTGCATGGCTGGATATGGTCAGAGAAGGTGCCAGGAGAGACTTTTCACTGTCGTTTGCCAGAGCACCTGACACTGTGCTGGCTGGGCTGTGGTGAATCCTGGGGAGGCTGCCCTGGGCAGGAGATGTGCTGGAGCATCACAGAACCACAGGCACGGGGCTCTTTTCATCTCAGAGGTGCTCCCTGGACCGCTGTTCTCATTTTATTACAGCTATAGCAGTGACTACTGCAGTCTCCAAGACAGAAATATTTTCTTCATCATCTTATAGTGCAATTCCTTTTTCATCTGTCTTCACTTCTAAATCAATTCTCACTCAATGTATTCTTTTCTTTGTTTCATTAACTGATGGTTTGAAGGACTCTCAGTGTTGCATAGTTAATAACTTTTCTGTAGCTTGACTTTTTCCATCAGTTCACATTTCCAAACCAATTAATTCCTTGTTGTTTTCCAATGGTTATTAAAAGGTAGAAAAATCCAGTTTAACCCAGTCTACCGTCTGAGGGATGCATCTATATGCTAATTACTTTTCCAGTTTGCTAGCAGGAAACTCTGCATGATAGAAAGGACCATTTTCTAAAATTATCAAGGGCCAGACTTTTAGAGGTAGTTAGGTGCTTAAAGATGAAGAAGTGCCTAGTGGGGTTTTTAGAAGTGCCCAGAGATTTAAATCCTATTGAGATCAGTGTGATTGAATTAGGTGACTGAATACTTTAAAAGCCAAGCTCTACAAGATGCAAAAAGAGGGTTTCAAAAAACCATAGTATTTAAAAAATATTTAGTCATATAATGAGGAAGTTAAATATATAAAAGAGTGAAATTCTTTTTTTTCTTGGGTTAATTAAATTTTAGGTTAATCAGCAGGATTATTCAATTCACGGTGTATTCAGCCAAGTGACTGCAGATAACCAAAAAAATGCCTTGAAAATATCTCATTATAGCCATTTCCAGAAGATAAACTTTTTTCCTGTTTTGTTTGTTTCATAAACAATGCTTGCATTAATTCTTAGAAAGGATGATAATCTGTAAGCTAAATAATTGGTATTGTTTCTCTCTTTCACCAGAACAACTACGTCATATATTTTCAGCTGAACTTCATATATATGAATAAAAATATACTCAGTTTGCTCCCATGACTCATTTCAGCCTAAGAGGCTGCAGGGCTGAGCTCCCAGCCAAGGTTCTTGCCCGTTCTCATCGCTTAATTGAAAAGGCACCCTCAACACTTGCTCTGGCAGCTTTTATGTGTCCCATCTGCTTCTGCAGCAGCAGCAACATCAGACAGCCGAAAACCAGCTTGAGATCCTTTTCCAGAAGGGCTCTAAAAGCACAGGGGAGGAATGGTTTGCAGGTGGCCTGAATTCTAATGGGCTCAGGTGAATTCAGGAATTGTACACAAATCATTGGATCTCAGGAGAAGACGGAAACACAGGTTACTCCCAACACCAGCCAACTAACAAATAGCATGACTTTGAAGGTTAATTCCCCTAGGTGCACAGAGGGATTGTTTTTCCTCACTTTTAATGTCCTTAAAAACTGGGTGAAGCTTGAAGGAGAGTCTCCATAAGAGTCACATATAGCCAAGAGTCCTGAACCCTGAAAGGTGCAGGTCTTACACTAAGCTATAGATACCAAGATACTTCCCAGATCTTGTTGGAAAATATAGTTTGGCTAATTTTAGAAATGGTGAGCAAAATGCAGGCTTGCCAGAAGTGAGATCATCTCTCAAAGAAATTTGGTTGTAGTCACCTGAGCAAGTTCTCCTGTTATGTACTGTATGAAGAATTTTAAAAGAATATTAACAATTTAGGATGGACATCATTGCCAAGGTAGCAAAATAAGGTTTATGGCCTCAGTCTCTGGCTTTATTTCACTCAGGATACAATGACTACGCCTATCTTAAGACTATCATCTTGTTCCATCTGGAGTGCAGCTAAGCAAAAACACAGGAAAAATTTTATTTCAGAAGAATGGTTCACTGCTGGTTTATCTGATTTGTCCCTTAATCCACATCTTGTATTTATTTCTCTCCTAGAAATATTGCAAAATTGCTTAAGGACAGGATGGCTCAAGGTCTGGTAATGGGATTTTTAGCCTTTCACATTCAGCTCATTTATCTGAGCATGGGTAGGTCTTTAGGTCAGTGAGTTGTTACCTGCTGACTCTTGTCCAGTGGCCTCTGAAAGAAATGAATGAGCAACTTTCACACAGTGAACAATTGTCTACCCAAAAGTTATGCCAAAAGGGGACAGTAACAGAAGAAATAACATAGCTGCACAAGAGTAGAGCCAAAATTTCTTTATGAGCAAAAAAGAAGGTTTTTTCCCTGACACTTTGGAATTATGTTGGTAAGGAGATTTGAGTAATCCAGCACCTTCTCTTCTGCTTAGAGATATATTTTAGTGACCCTCAAAGTGAATCGTATTTCTGTTGGACTGGCTTAGTACTTTTTGTGGGCAATAGATTTGGAAAAAATAGGAATTCCCATCCTTTGAAAAAAAACCCAACCTTATGAAATAAAACTTTGAAAGATCAGCAAAGTTCAATATTGTGCCTAAGAAACACTTAACACTGTAATAAAACCAGAAAATCATAGGATACATATAAACACACTCACAAAAATAGCTGAATATGATCTTAAATTAAGGATGGGGAAAAAAGAAAGCAATAAAGACAGAATGATACAAAAGAAGAAAGCTCAGGCTAGATATTTCATTTTGGTTAGAACTCCTTGGTTTATTTTCCCTTGTTAAAAGCATTCTGAGCAGCTCTTCCAGGTACAGACCTTGAAAGGGAAGTGTGGGCAGGGTCAAAACTGAGTCGGGACTGCAGGACCTGCCCTGGTTGAGGATTCTGCAATTTCTACCTTTTGTTTTTTATTCATCTCATGCTTCCCACCCTACAAAAATACCTACAGAGTTTAGTCTGATATAGAGCTTTCGAAAAGAAATTATATTTTATTATTTGTGCTATTTCATCAGGTCAAGGTTTAATCATACTCTAATAAATAAATGCATCTGTTGCATTTAAGCTATGGCTGAAAACAGTCTTTCCATTTAGAGCCTAGTTTTAGCCTCTAAAGACCACGACAGACCAGAGACATCACTTTTATGGTATATTACTCTTTTCCTCACTTCTCAGTTCTCACTATGGCCTCATTGTTCCACAGGTGTGAACTAGATAATCTCTGTTTTAAATTGGGTAACATATTTAAACTAATGTTATCATCTGATATTTAGTTGAAGTTTGATGCTTCTGCTTCAGACCTCATAACGACCTCAAACGTGGGGGTTTTTTCCCCCCAAATGTATTATCAAATCTATAAAAAATATATTTCTAGATCATCACACCTGTATCAAGGCTAGTAAAGCAACAAAATATTGCACAGGTCCTTGTTTGATCATTCTTCAACTGCAATTAGCATAAATCACATGAAAACTTGATTGACAATTGCATGTATAAATTTAGTATTATTTGGTCTATGTGTGCATTTGTTTGTATAAACACCTAAAATTCATTCCTCCTGTAAATATAATAATTTTTTAAAAGATTTACTGCCTATCACACCACTACATGTTCAGGATATTGCAGTGTGCTACTTATTGAATGCATATAGACACTGTTCTAGGAGACTGAACGTTAAACCTTTAGTATCATCCATGGTACAAGGCAAAATTCCATTAAATATCCAAGTATTTGGGTTGATTCACTAGAAGATACAGAAGTACAGAATAACTCAGCTGGAAGCTCAACTAGTCCAACACCTTCCCATTTTCTGGAAAATTATAATGGATGTAATTGTAAGATGTCTGCATGATGTTATAGATGCATCATGATGCAAGGAAAACAAACACAGAATGTGAGAATCAGGTCCTGTGACATTTACAGTGCTAGAATAAAGACAATTTGTAGCAGTTTTTGTCACACGCTCTTGTAGTCTACATCACTAAAATTCCCTGTGCCCTTGGAAACTTCTGTTCGTTTGTTTACATTACATCAATTCAATCCAGCACATTCAGCTAAACTGAAGCAATCCCAATTTAAATTTAAATAATAGCATTCATGTTGAGATGTAGTGCAGTAGTTTGGTAGCTTTAAAATGACATTTCAAGCTAACCCACTGAAGTTCCGTTGTGTAGTGGTAAGAAAAACTACCTAGCTGATATCTTGCTTTTACACAGTGTTGCATCTCAGAAGGTAAAGGCCTCAGACCAAAGTCATGCAGGAGTTGAGGCAGTTTCCTGGTAAATTAGGCAATTATTTCCTACCAACGAGCCCTGAGTAAAGCTCAGTAAATCATCTGCTGACACCAGTTCAGGATTTGGCACACGGAATGCAAACCCATAGGTGCCAAGGACGGATTGCAAGGTGGTGTGCAGGTGGAAGGCAGTGCCCCTGCCAGGAGTTTTGGGCTCTGTTCTGGCATCTGCCCGTGCTCCCCATTCTGAGACCAGCTCAAAGCCCGTCTGATGAGCAGAATGGCGGTGCCACTGCACTGTCTGTTTGGCCACGACAGGACTTCCAGATCTGCGGTGCCTAGGGGTTAACCTCATCCCCTAAGCGGCAACGATTCCCAGCATCCATGAACAGCTACAAAGAGAAACTGCTGAAATCTGCAGAGCTGTCGGCCTCTTTTAAGTGGAAAGCCCCTTTGCTGTAAGCACACAGAGCATGGCTTTAGGCTCAAAGTGGATGTTTTCATTTGCATTGAACAGCCACTGCCGCAGCACTGGTGACACCGAGGTCAGTGATGTGTATCCCAGGCGGAAGTGCTGGAGTAGATCCAACGCCTGCCGCAATCAGATCACACTCGGGCAGGCTTCAGGTGAGAGAAAAGCCAATTTAACAGTATTTCAGCAGTGTAACATCAGAGCAAAACCCTGTGCTGCTGAACGGCCATCCCAATCACAAGGCATGCTCGGGGTAGGGTAAGCGTGTGGGTGGGGAGGAGAGAGAATAGGTCTTTGTCAGGGAGCACACCAGGACTCCAGATCAAAACATTCTTCAGCCTCGGAGGGGATTCATCATCCAAACTTCGATGCAAACCTGAATCTCATTGCTACTCCTCTCAGCACACTGAGCTAAATCAAATTCCCATGTGCGAGGCTGAAACTGCAGAGCTTGGCCCCATCTCTAATTGTAATATTATCAGTGATAAGCTTTCCAAGGAAAAGTGAGGGAGCATCACACATCTAACACCCTGCACATAAAATATGCTGGACCAAATTCTTGCATTTACATTTTGCTCTCGAAGCCTCCAGAAAGATGTTGATTTAAGCAGTAGGAGCTCTGTGCCTATGTCTCCCTGTAGATAGGCAGGTTGTCCCTGTGCCAATGCCAGAAATGAAGTCTTAGGGTTATCAAGGCAGAGGAAACCATTGAGCTCAAGAGAGATTGGAAGAGACTCGAATCCTAGTGTTTTGACTAGGATTTATTTCATAGTAATGGAGGCATTAATGATTTTTCACACAAAGGAGTGGCTAGGCAGGATATGCCAGTGTGCATGTGTGTGTGTGTGTGTGTGAGGAAGGAGAGGGGTAGAGGTAAATGGGAGTAGCTTTACAATGAAATTAAATCAGGCTTTTCCATAAAACAGATGTTATGATTCCCTTTAAAAAATAATTAAATTAACAGCAAACAGAAATGTTCAGCAGAAAGAATTTGGGGTTGGGATTTTGGCATTAGTAATTCCCTATACTTAATCCATAAAAGTTTTCTTTTATGTTTACAGAAGGGAGTTAAAAAAAGAAGCAAGTCTGTTACTAAAGAATTTTAAGATACAGTGGAGATGTGAAAGGCACAGAAGATTTTCATTTCCTGTGTTATAGGGTGCAAATAATATCAGTATGAAAAACCTGGCAGGAAGATTTAAGATAGCAGTTTTTACATTGATAAGTATTTGTTCATTTCCTGACAACAAAAAATATAAATCTCTTCAGAAATTAAATACCCTGGCTTGTTGAAGCACTTTTGTGACGTTCTGTGGTAGACTGGCTTCCTTTCATTGGAAATCCACAGCTAGAATAATAATCACAGCATCAGTTATTATACTTGTATCAGTTCTGTGCTGCAAGAGGCTAATACAGTGTATGGCCGAATTCTCCTACTTTTGTGTCACTTATTTTCTCTGTGGGCCAGATTTGCATTTTAATGGAAGTAGTTTATAGACTTCTTTGCTGCCTTCATAGTGCCACAAGTGGCATCATTAAGTGAGTTAAGCCGGATTAATGCTGATAGTAAAGTCAGATAATACAATAACAGAGGCCTTCATTTCCATTTGGATTAGGTGAAGAGAGCAGGCCTGTCTGGTGCAGGGTGATAATTTGTAAGCGAGATATGTTGTACTTGAGAGGATAAGATTAAATTTAGTGGGTTTAACTGTCATCCCAGTAAGTCAATTACTTCATCTTTTCAGGCTTTGAATTTATTTTATAAATAAAATAAATGGAATATTGAGCTGCTCCACAGCCATTTCGAGCTTCCATGAAGAAGAATTACACATGCTGGGCCAAAAAAAAAAAAAAAAAAAAGAGAGAGAGGGGAGGGGAAAAAGGGTTTCTGATTCGGCTTCATAAACAAAGTACAAACTGCATTCAGGTGCCATCATGGCAACAGCTCGGGAATATTGTCCGTTTCTCATATCACAAGCATGACAGATTCCATTGTGACTTTAGTTTATTCATAATAGGAAATATTCGTGTTGTGCCTGGCCTTTCTATTTTTATCTATTAGATTGTAGAAGGAATACACTAAAATACTGATCGCTGCTATCATTTAACTCTTTTACTTTTTTCCTCTGCTTGCGATGTCCTGTGTAGTTAATGCTTACACCTTGATGCTAAGGGAGTCTTAAATAGAAATAAATAAATGAGAATTTGTTCCATTTTGATTTATGTCAGAGAAACCCTTTTTTAATTCTTCTGTCTTCTCTCCCCATCTCCACCCTTATTTGGACACCAAATCCCTGCAATACTATTTCTTGGGCATGGAAAGTTTGAAAGCTTTCTGTAAATTAGATACAGATAGATAAGCACCAACGTCTTCATCTCCATCCACAGACCCAGAACACAGGTGATGTCAAGGGCTGCTAAGCATATCAGCAAGGGAGTGCCTGTGCAGGACAAGAGATGATTGCAGAAGCCCCCCAAACTCCAGATCCTTTCACAACCTCCTTTCTAAGTAGCTTTCTCCTGTGATTCCTGCTGTGGGGTATTATCACATGCAAGAGGAAAGAAACCTCAGCTAGTTTCTTTTAAGCTTTTTATAAAGCTCAGCACTGCAATGAACTGAAGTTTTCAGGTCTTGTATGGCAAGGTACCAGGCACCCTCATGTCCCACTGATGCTGAGAAAGAGCTGACAATGATCCCCTGGGAGGGACAAAGGACAGAGTTCAGGCTAAGGCAAATGCCCTTCATTCCCATGTGAATGCTTGGCACATGGACCATGGCTAATTCAGCCAAATGAGCATCCCAAGGGCCTGGCATTAAAGGAGACTTTACAGAACATGCCCAGGACCCATCGTAGGAACCCAGATATACAAAAAAGTTAGAGCAGCTGGAGAAAGATGGCCAAGAGTGACGGATAAATTCAGACAGGCTTGCCTAGGACATGCCTTTATATTTTCCTGCATCTCTCACACATGGCACCTTTCCAGTTTCACTGGGAACTTCAGCTGTGGCACTGCAAGGAGAAAGGCACCCCCCTGGCTTGATGGGGTAGGGTAAATACACACTGTGACACTTTCTGCCAAGGAGCACTGTGTCTGCCACACAATTGGGCTCACACAAACCATAAGGAAATACCTGTTTGCAATGGGTGTTTATAGCATGTTTGCCTCTCTTCTGTGCTGATATATATTACATATGGCTTCCCAAAAGTCAGAGGAATCACTCAACAATCAAACTTCTAAGGCAAAGGGATGGGTCTTTTCATGTCACAAAGCTATATGAAATAAATAGGATGTCTCAAATGACAAGATCCATATCTTGAGGGGAGAGCACCATCTAACAATGATTCCTCTGCCAGTAGGAGATGTTTAGCAAAAAAAAGCTGGTCTTTCAAAAGTGTTAAACAGTACAATTTCATAATTTCATGGCACAACTTGATGATCAGTTTGACTTTCAGGTGTCTTAAAATCTGACAAACCTCTTTAAATTTTCCTTAGAGGGTGACATTTACATCTTCCCATCTTGTGTTGTTGAATGGTTTCTGTAATTACTTATATAGAGATACTAAATTACTTTAATATTCACAGGGTTGATTTGCTGATATATATGGAGTTTGTAATCAAAATCCCAGCTCTGAGTGTTCTTACAGATATCAGTGTCCCATTTTCTCTCAAATTAGCCAAGGGCCTGGAGTTTTGAGAGGCTGTAATTACAACCTCAACAGAGCAGAAAAGCCCCAGCCTCATTCTGCTCAAAAATGAGTCTTCCCTTGTCTTTAACACTGGGGATTTCTTCCTTCTTGCATCTGAGTGTTGTGACTGTGATCCAAATTATGCCTTTTTTTGGACACAGGGATGCCATGGGGTTTTTATGTGCAGATGTCAATATGGCAGAATTTGACCAGCTTGACTTTAATCTGCCCTGATTTGTCACACAGTTCTGCCAATTAAGTTCCTTAGATGGTATGGAAAATTGGTGTTTTTTTCCTCCAGAATGTCTGTTCACACACTAGCACAGCACACAGACAGTCAAGTGTGCAGTAAATGAAAAGCACAACAGCTCAGTGGGTTTGCCACAGCCAGGAGGGCTATTGCCCCTAGTTACTAGGTTAGCTAAGCTATTTCAGGGAAATTACACTGTATGGCAAAATTGGGTACCTCGATGTCTTCCTCTGCTGTGCTACCTGAGCATCTCACGGTGCTTAGTGTTACAACAAATGTGTGAAATAAGGCAATATTAGCTTTCATTTTCTGGGAAGTGTCACAGAAAGAGATAAGGGCAGGTTTAAAAGTAGTCAAGATGTTAAAAGATACAGAGAAATAAGTAGTAACTATAAGTTTACAAGCCTTCTTTCCTGATCTTTCCCTTGTCTCTTCTCAGTACTCAACTGACCTGATTAGAGTGGGACATAAATCTTGCAGGGGACACCTGCTTTATATCTTTTGCTATTTAAATATTTTTTCAATCAGTTTTTAAGTGATATTAGCAAGCAGTAGCCCTTATGCCAAAGAAGCCCCTCAGTCACTATATGATGTTACTGTTGGGAGAGCTGAGCAGAAGCTCTGTGACAGGCTCTATGAGGAAAGAGGCATTTCTACAGAGACCAGCAAGGCTGAAATCCATTCGATATTCTGTTTGATGAGCAGCTCAGGCCAAAACCTTGGCAAACTTCCACTTACTTGAAAAGAAAGGAGAAATGTGTGGGAAGCCTTTGCCATGCAGGAGTCCAAATGGGCTGGCATTGTTGTGATGAACACCGAGGAACAAAGTCAAAGGGGTTGTTCCAGTGCACATGAGATCCTTAGGGCCAGCTGTCATCCCACCTTATGCAGGTTCTATGGTGACATAAAGTCTCTGAGGTTGATGAATTTGCTTCAGGCTGACTACTTAAGGTACTTGAAATTTATATCATGCAGGGCTGGTTGGATTAATACTTATCCAGAATGTATAGCAGTATTAAGTCCTCTAAGTGCTAAACATGGCTGTATTTGAAATGGTTCTTATCTGATAAATGACAGCTTTGTTCTTACTGATACCAGAAGCAGAGGTTCTGTATATTTGTCATTTATCAGTTGCCTTAGAGTATACATGTGTTTTAAAAAGGGACAGAAGCGAAGACAGAGATCGATCCAAAAGAACTGCAGCAGGATTTCGACTTGACTTCATATAACTCTGTGTGAGCAAATATTAAATGGTGTGACAGGGAGGGTTCTGCTCCTGCCAGCCTTCAAATAAACCAGCCCTCTTCTTACTGCAGGAGGTTTACTAAGCTTGTGTTAGACAGATTTGACAAAGAGCTCAAAACTATTTTAAACTTCCTGGACACTTGATAAAGAAACACATATATTGCAAATGCCATACAAACCCAAGGTTCTTAGGAGCTGAAAGTAGAAACCTGTGCCAGCCAGTCTCAAAAGGACAGTTTCTACCCATGAGATCATGTTATCCCATTCAGAGTACAGAACAGAGGGAAAGTTTAGGAATTCAAATCCTTTTGAACATGATACTGTAGCTGCAACAGCAGGAGCGGATTTATAGATTTGTAGAGTGGTTAATATGCTTTTGCATTTACCAAAGCATTATGTCTTGTGCATTAAGTCAAGATGCCCAGAATAGAACAGACTGGTTTTATCAGGCAGTTATTAAAATGCAGCATAAATCCATTTGAGCCATCGCAGTGAAGATCCTTTGTCACTAACAGCAGCTCCTGACAACTGTTGAGTTAAAGTCAGGTGCTTCCAGACTGAAGAGCTCTCTCCTCCAAGACTGAAGGAAAACACGTTTGACAGAAGGGAGAATAATCACAGGCTGGGTAAGAACATGAGCCCAGCTGGGGTCTCCTGTCCTTCAGGGCTGGTATCAATTCAGGAAGCCACTGAACAGCTCTGAAGAACCAGGAGGGACCAGCCTTCAGAAAGCAGTGCAGGAGTAGGGGAGGGCAAAAATGAGCCTTTAAGCAACTGCAGCCAGCTAACCCAGGGTCTTCTAAACACTGCATACATGTGAGGTGTTGGCAGTAACATCTGAGTCTACAGTGGGCTAAGACCACTAAACACATTATTTCCATGAGCATCATCTCTTTTTTCTCTTCTTCTATCTCTCTTTTAACATATATTCTCATTTCAATATGCAGAATATACCGGTTTAAGAGGAGGAATGAGAAGAATTCTTCCAAAGAAGGAGGAATAAATGGGTGTGGACTGGTAAGTAGTGTGATATTCATGTCAGGAAGGGTCAGTGATAGGATTAGCAGGAGGAGTGTATGCAGCTGCATTAATTCTGCAGCCAACTAACTCAATCCTTATCTTGCATCTAAGAAAAACCTACTTGCCAGCAGGAAAACAGTTCAGTACAGTGAACTGCCTACTGAGGAAGCTAATGGAGCATTTTACAGAAGAAAAAAGAGTGCAGCAAGCCCAGCTCAATAAAGATGGGTTGAATTCTAAAAGGGAAATTAGTGAAAATATACAATAATAGGACTGAATATTACACAACAGTCCATTTGTGCAGATTTGGGTGGAGAAAATAAGTAATATTATGATGTTTCTTGAGCATGTGACCCCTCACCTAGTGACTGTATTACAATACACACGTACAACGTTAGTTTTACAGTTGAATATGCTGCCTTTTCTTTTGCATCTTTTAGTTTTCAAACATAGAACCACAACTTTTCTGAATATGCCTCTGTGTGGGGAATTTTTAAGCCTAATATCATCTTTCCATGGGAATGGAAGAATGCCCATATGTACCTCACGACATTTTCACATGCTTCACTGCAGATAAAAGAAACTATTTCAGAAGGTGCTGTTACTTTAAGGATTGACTTGTCACCTGCTCAAATTATATCTGTCAGAGGACTGAGATTTAGAGAGACTTTGGACTACAAGTACATGGATTGCCACTTACGTGTTGGTTTGGGAGATTTTATCATGTTCTACATGCCTGGCATCAATTTAACCAATTCTCAAATTCTTATAAGAAAGTGTATTACACTTTCTTATAAGATTTTATTTTTTCATAAAGAAGGTTAAGGTAATTTACTCACCATGTTTACTATATATGAAGTTGTTGAAATAATGAGGGCAATAAAATTGAATTTAGCATTGTCTTTATTGGTTTGAAGGTTACATTCATAAGCTTTGTTTGTTTTAATAAGTTTATTGTACAGTCTTAGGCATATGTTATTATGCAGGGATGGATATGCTTTGAATATTTTTGTAATTGTGGGTAGTATAAAAGTCATTTTCTGTTAGATTGCACAAATCCATTACATTAGTAGAAAGATACATTATTGTAATAGGATTAATGTGCAACACATAAACATGATCAGTAATATTCCTTTTGATAAATTATCTCATTTTAATGACTTGGAAAGTAGAGAGATTTCAGGATAGTTCCATCTTTGATTTGCATAATTGTATTACAGACAGACAAATTGCATTATATTCTTCATTAACAATAGATGGCTTGTATAACTATTGTATTTTTGAGGGCACTGCTTTTATGTTCATCCTGTAATTTGTCATTTTATGACACCACTGTTTAGCTTAGTTTGGAGAGAATAGAACCTAAAAGATTATTTGATTTTAGCTGAGTGCAGTAATATCTTTGCGTTCAACAGCGATGCAGTGAGCTATTGTTTGTTTTAACAAATTATCATCCAAAGCTAAAGTTAGTTAAAAAATATTCTTCTCATTTGTGGCAGATCCCACATTCATGGCATTTCACTGCAAAGTGTCAGCACTTGTAAATGAACTTCAGTGTAAAAAAACAACATGAAATTAAATTAGATCCATCAGAGTGTTTTCTCCTTCTCTGCTTGGGCTCACTCTCCCTCCTTTTCTCCCTTGCACATGCACACATACACACAGACACATGGTCTGTCTTGCTCTCACTGAGTTCTTCAGGGTTTTGTAATTCCATAGGCTAAATACATCTGCTGAATTGCAAATGATATCATAAAATGTATAATTCATTTTTTCAATGACAAATCCTTCTCTTTTAAGATTGTATGTTTCCTCCATGGAAAGTTAACTACTCTCAAAAATATTTTAGGATAAAACAATTATTTTTTCATTTTTCTCTAAGCAAACCTTCTTCAATCATTTTTGACTGGTAAGAACAGCAGTAAATTAAAAGTTAGTAGCTCGAGACAGGTTTGCACTCCTACCAAATCAAAGCCAGTTTCTTATTTTAGAAAATCTAAGAGTTGCACCATATCAGGGCACCTTGAGCACTGCAATTCTTGAAAATGAAATTGTCTTTAGAAAGAAGTTATTACAGCTAAATCACAAATAGACACATTTGATTGATAATAAAACACAAAACTTTGGTTCCCTATTTATATGCAAGTCAGAGGCCTAGCTCACTTAAGTTTGCTATGTTGTACAGAATTTTAAAAATCTGAGGCAACATTTTTATAATTTGACACTAAATTTAGGCTGTTAATTTTTGTTCCAATCCTATAAGAACATATTTATTATTGCATGAAGTGGGTAATTCTATGAATGCTGATAGAACAAGTCTCAAATGAAAGCCTGATCCTATAAAACAAAAGGAAGTGCACTTATAAATCCTAAGAGTCCAGGATTTCACCATTGTCACCCAGCTACTGACACCCACCTCAGCTCTGGCCTCCCTAAAAATGTTGGTTTTTTTAATATATTACCCATTGAAAATAAACTTCACAGATGGGAAAAAGAGAAAGAGTCTGGACCAAATGGCAACTTGAGTAGATGATTGTAACAGTTTTGAGGCTTGTAATTTCTTTTATTTTATAAATATTTTTGTCAAAATTAGTCAAAATTAAAAAATCCTTATCATGCATTTTTTCATTCTGCCAGAGAAGAAACAGGTAAAGTTACTTAAACACAAATTCACACAAATTTTTTCAGTGTCCATCTTCTATAGAATAAAAAGGATAAAACTGGTGCAATGGGGTAGAAATATATAGCTAGGCCTATTCATGGTGAAATTAATAAAGACTCTGGACTTGTTTTGGCTATGACTTTTAAGCTTATTCCTTTCAGTTTTCTCAAAATAACATTCATGCGAGCTGTCTCTATGATGCCCACCCCTACACTGAAAGTGTTATTGGATATTTTTCCAAAAGGCAGAAGGTTAATATTACACTATCTATCTCCTTGGAGTCTCTTTGAATGTCTCCACTTTGGCTTTGCAACTCTTTAGTGCTCCAGTAAGGAAAGATAAACATGACCTGCAGCATCACATGGCTTCCATGGCCGACTGATACTGAGAATTAAGAGTTAATGAACTCTGCATATGCAAGGACAGTTTCTGGAATGTATCAAATTCAGAGACTGCTTGTGGAAAATTCCCAAACACAAAATAGAACAACATTTACAAGCAATTTGTGACCGAACAATGGCCAAGCAGTGTGAACATTTACCAGAGCTCTGTCAAAAGTCATTTTCAAGACTGTTTCAGCACCAATATCTACAGCTGATCTCCCGAGCCCACCCAGCACCATACGCTGCTGAGGTATCAGCCTGAGAGGGTTTCATGGCTCCTGACGCCTCAGATCAAACATGGAGACACACTGGTTTTTTCCAGTTCCCATTTTTTGTGTGTCTTTTAAATGTGCACACTGAGATTTAGGATCATACATATTTAACACTCTAAAGGACTCCAGGAAATATCTTTTTGCTGCTTACACTAAATAGCCAAAAGTCTCACAAAACAAGTAACATGAAAAGTGAGCTTGTGCTGTTATTTACCATCACAATAATGCCTGTAATCAAATATACACAGGCCTCACTTTCTCAAAAGAACAATTCCATAAGTAGGGCAAAACAATCACATATTCATCAGTTGCATTTACCATGGCTCGCTGTCAAATATGATCCTCCAAATTATCCCTCTGTATTCTCCAAATGGAAAGCCAGAGCACTCCGAATGAAGTTTCAC
Organism: Pomatostomus ruficeps; assembly: GCA_013400735.1. Taxonomy (NCBI): domain Eukaryota; kingdom Metazoa; phylum Chordata; class Aves; order Passeriformes; family Timaliidae; genus Pomatostomus; species Pomatostomus ruficeps. The sequence goes on along the minus strand of VYZT01038364.1, from coordinate 928 downwards.
CCACCAAAACCATCTCACGTGGACAAACTGGGCTTGGAAAGGAGTCTGGGGAGGCTTGACTCCAGGCCACCACTGACTCATCCTCTGATGCAAGACAAGCGCTTTCTGCTTTGATGTCTGCTTGTGTTGTTCATTCTCTCCATTAAGATGTCCTAGAGCAGGGTTTCCTTCCTGTATGATTCAACCACAATATTAAAAAGATAAATAGGGAGCAATATTTTAGGATGTGTATTTGCTCTTCTAATGGCTGCCTTCCATTGTCTAACTCTTATTAATGCAGTGGAGGAAGTTCCCTCGGCGAATATATATTACAGCATCAGTGTTTTTAAGTCTTGGAAGTTTTCCTTGTCCACCAGGAGGATAATTTTAAATATCAACAGAAATAAAAGCTGTCACATGTAAAAATATATCAAACTAGAAGATAAAAAAACCCCTAAACAAACGTCACCTTTTTTTAAACTTGTTTCCCTTAAAATCATTCTTCTCTGTTTTCTCCCCCTTTAAGAGATTCCTCTGAACAGAAAAATGGGATGCATATGCTGTATTGTCCGTATGGAAACTAAACATAACCCTCCTCAGGAATTAATAAGATTAAGTTACACTTCAGTGAGAAATCAGTGTACATAAATTAATGAAAATTTCCTGTGGATGGTGGCAAAGAAAGCTACTCACTGTGCCAGTGAACTGATGCAAACTGACATTTTATGATGAGAATTACTGAAGAAGAATTAATAGGACCTATCTACTGCCTATGACAGAATATAGGTGACCTCAAGTGTCCCCTATGAGTCAATGTTTTCCATCATGTCCATAAATGAACCATTGGGTATGTTCTGATGCTTTCTGCCTCAGACATCAGGTAAGGGTTTTTTCAGATGTAAAAATGTCTCTTTCAGACAATCACATCAATGTTTGCTTAAAGGCAAGT
>VYZT01038361.1:151227-180968 GCA_013400735.1 Pomatostomus ruficeps | reverse complement strand
GTACATTTCCTGTGAATTTTACCACGTCCTTGTCCCAAGTTTCCCAAAAAAAGTGAATAATGGGCAAAATTATTGATCAGTCTCACAGAACTCGTTTCAGTTGTTATGCATGTCTACTGCATGCCCCTCACACTTCCCTGGAGAGACTTGGGCACATGAGGCATGCTCACCTCTGCCTGTGAATCCTGGAGAGTTGCTGGCAGCTTTTAGGAAGTGCCTGGGCCAGGAAATTTTCTTGAGTAATCCTTTTAATTGAGGTAATTGTTCAGAGCTGGAGATGGGGTCACATATGTGGCACGGAGATGCTCAGGAGGATTGTCTGGCTATAAGAGAAACTTTTCTGTGTGCCACCAAGGGCTGGACCAACACTGAGCTCTTGCAGTTCTTCTCCCCAGGAAAATGCAGAAGGTGCAAGTTTTTCAGAGGTGGCAGAGGCTGTAATGTCAAAGGCATCTTGCTGTGATTAACAGCCATGGAAGAATATTTTCAGCCTTTAAATGTACTCTGAGCTTCTCAGGATTTTTGTCCTCTAGAAGGAAATTTCTGAAATCCTTTCAAAAGATGCTGAGGGTGGTATTCAATGTCCGCTCGGGGAACAAAAAAAAAAGAAATTTTGCTTTTGGGGGGCATGTGAAGTGAAAGATACTTTCAAGAAAAGTATCTGTGGGGTTGTTCACTGTCATTTTTTCATTCAGTTGCTTGATGATGTAAGCCCAGTTTCTAAGAAAAAGGTGTGCTCAGTAGATTTTTGCACTGTGGGCAAGGGACTAGCAGTACTAGCTGGTACTGCAGGTTAAATTCTGGCTTTTCTGACAGAAACTTTTCTTGTCAACTTTAATAGCAAATGGACAAATTCATAGCAGACCTGCAGTGATAGATGATGTGTTCTTAGGTTAGGTGTAATGTTGATGAATTTCAGTATTAATGTGGTAGATATTCAAATGGCTGATCTGGGTGGTTCCAAGGCATTTTCTAGGGCCAGATTTGTGATCTCAGCAATCTGGATTAGCACCTTTACCCTTGCAAATTCTCTCCCTTAAATCCTATTCATTTCCTGCACTTTTTGCCCTGCAGTGCTTACACTCATTCAATTTTTCTCTTCCTTCCATCTTTATGTTTTTTCAGGGTATGTTTGAAGGGGCTTTTCTGCAGCATTTCAGATGTGGAGATGGTCAATTCCCTTTATTTCCATTTTTTTTAAAATTTATTTTGCTTAGTTTTTAAATGAACATGACTTCTTGATTAACTGCATTTGAGGGAAAAGTGCTTTGCTAATCAAAGTCTAAACTGAGAAGCAGGGGATTCATATTTTGCTCCACTTTGGGTTATATTAAAACGCCCATGCACAGTACCATTTATACTGCATTCTGTGTACAGGAATATTTACCAGAGCTTTGTGAAAGCAATGTTTGTCTTGTACCTTGAAAAGCAAAACTGGGAAAGAATTAATGGTTTGGCTACTGTAGCAGTAGCACATGTTTGCAAGATTAAACTTTCCTGGGGTTAGAGATCCCCTTTCTGAAATGAAATAAGAAAAATGGAAAGAAGCCATTTGGAGAAAAATACAAGCACTTCCTAGAAAGTTAGGTTACTAGAAATAGCATTGTGTGGATTTAAATTAATAACTGGGTATATAAAATTGGTTCTCTTCGTGGAAAAGTTCTGATTTTCCAATGGTCCTGAACAAACTGAAAAATGAGTCAATTGTAACATCTGTAAGTTTTAAACCTGTCCTTTAATAAATGTGAAATCATTGTTAGTATTAATATTTTGTAAATGCTTTAAAGATGTTAAGTGGAAATTGGGTTTTTTTGCCCACACACTTCACACACTTGAGTACTATACAAGTGTTCAAGTTTATCATTCCCGGTATAGGTCCCCTGGCTGGCCCCAGTCATAACTGTTTGCAGTTATTATCCCACCCTGTTTTTCACTGGAATAAGGCTGGAATGAGCTTGGATCACTTCCATGAAGTGTCAGGGTCTCCACCAGTACATTTGCAATTTGAACCATTTTGAGGAGCACTGGTCTGACTGGGAGCTTGAAGAAAGGCAGTGGTATTCGTGTCTCTGTTTTTTCAGGCCGTAGCTTTTATGGATAAGTTCAGCCGTATTTTATGATGCTCCCTGCATGGGGAGCTGCTGCCTGGGCTCAGGCTGTTGCTTGAGAGCCGTGGGAACACCACCTTTCCCTGCAGATAACAGATCATGTCCATGCTGCACGTTCAGGGGGCTCTTTTCTGCAGAGGTGATCTAAAGTTAAGGACAGGTGGCTCAGAGAAATGAGTAATCTCGGGTTCTTTTTGGGCTTTATCAAGTAGTCCCACTCGGTCTAAATCAGGCTTTGAGGCTTTTGTTTGCTCTAATGCAATTACACATGTTTTTTACTCAGACTCCAGTGAGCCAGACTTTGGAAGCAAGACTGGATAAGCTTTCTATAGGTTTTTAAAAGCAAATTGCATTGTGCTGCTCCCTGGGAAAGTGTCTTCCTTGAAAATATTTAATCCACCCTCCCTCCCCATCAGTTGTGAATGAAACTATCCGTGGCTTACACTGACAGCTACTGAGTCAATTTGTGTCTTACCTAAGAAAGAGTTTTTTTTTTTCTCTCTGTGCAGAGTGTAATCCATTTAGAGATGTCTTTTTCTTTTACAGTGTGGGAAGTGAACCACAGATCTGTGATATCCCTCTGCCTTGTGGGGATTTCAGTAACATGAGTGTAGTCATTCCACTTCAAGAAGTTTCTGGATAGGACAAACAAGGGGAAGAATTGTGGAAACGTGCAGAAAAGTGCAGATCTTTAGAGCAGTTTTATAGATTTTACCCAACCCAGTGAAATCTAACCATGACATTATGGAGTTAAAACCTGGGAATTTCAGTATTTTGAATAAAAATGAAATGTGACAGATTAATATTGACTCACAAGTACATTGTACAAAAGTGTGTGGGGTGACAAGATGCAAATTGCAGTAGTATTGGGGGAAAAAAAAAGAGCTGAAGATCCCCATCTCCATATGTAGTGAAGGTAGAAGTGAAGCTTACTTTCTAAAGAACCATGAGATCCCTGAGATGCATAGTGGGGAGATACAGATATATATAAATAAATAAATAAATAAATACTCACACACTTCTCTCCAGGGTGTAACTGTATAAGTGAGTGACTGTTTCAGGGGGATCTATTTCAACTGCGGGACTATCGTGGTGATTAGGCTTGTAGAGACTTCCATCTCAGCAAGCTCTCTATTTGAACAAGCCTTGTAGTTTTCAGTTTATCTACAAGAGGGCTTGGAGACCTGGGAGAAGGAAGGAATGAATGAATGATGCTGCCAAGACTTGCACTGTGCCAGATTTCCTCTGTAATTATGTGATTCTTGGCAAAGGTGAGGCTGAAAATCCATGTTGTCCATCAGCGTGGGATCATCTCTTGGGAACAGAAATGCTGTGCTCCTGTGGAGGAAAATGATGGTGCTTTCCCTGCCTGCCCTGTGGCCAGACCTGAGATCTTACAATGAGATGCTATTTCTGAGCTGAGAAAACCACATAAAGGGATCTTTTTGCCACTAAAACAGGCAGCTTAATGCTGTCTAAAAAAACCTCTCAACGTGTTTTTGGTGGCTTTCTTCATTATTTTGGGATTCAATTGGAGCTGAGAATTATCCCATAAAGGACAGTGCAAAAAAGGGTTCAATCCTTAAAATCTTCATTCTCCCCCATCCTCCCTCTAGCAGTAATGGCCACTCAAAAAGTCAGTTTAACTGAGGATTCAGCAGGAAGCAGGCGGGCTTCACTGTTACATTTACCAGCATCGTACCACCCTCCAAATGGAGAATGGGGTCTCGGTTTCAGGGCAGAAAACTCCCACTGCATTTTGAGGGAACTTGTGAGTCTAGGGAAGGAATGGCCTCTCTCAGTCAGTGACCTGAAATTCCTGCCAGAAACCTTCAGCTGAAGCGTGTGCTATGAGGCAGAGTCTTTAAACTGACCAAGAAATTACAATATAGGGAGCTATAGGGTAACTTTGGGTAAGAAAATCTGCAGCCTTAGTCCAGTATCTATAGAAGGTTGTAAAAAGCTTTAAGAGAGGTGCTACTTGTGTTAGAAATGAGCTCTGATGAATGTGAAATTTTTAAAATACCTAGTATTGGTAACTGTCTGGCTTTCCAGGATCCTCAAAATTTATGCCAAACAACTTTATTTTAAATTGAGTGCAACTAAAGAAACACAGTCATAATCAAAATGAAAAATAATGAAGTTATTAGCAAGAAGTAAGTGATATGGCATGAACACACAAAATTAGATTTTTTTTTTATTATTCAGCACTGTAAAACAGAACAATAAATAGCCAGGGCATGAAAAATAAAAAAACTCATTGGAGGTGGTGTCTGGGATGATGTCACAGAACAGCCTGATGCTGCCTTCCAAAGGAAAGTTCAGTGCCTTGTGATTGCTGACTGAATTTACTTTCGAGTCCCAGTCAGTCCCAGCTTCTTTAGGTGAGCAACATTCATGAACCCACAACCACCCCCTGTAATGAACTCTGCAGGTCTGGAAAGCCTGAGCACCTGGCAAAAGCTGGAAAAGGCTCCTGAGCTTGGGAGGAAATGGAAATCTCGATGTGAGCTCCACCTGGTACTTGAGGACAGGCTATAACTTCTTTGCGTCTAGACGTGAGTTTGCAGTGAAACTGTAAATTTTCTGTTTACTGAATTGCTATTTACAGTGGTAAATGTAAAAATCTGCTGGGATTTGAGAAAAAAAGAATTGTCCAAGACAGGGATGTAAAATTATTCTTTTCTCCCATGGCTTCAAGACTGTGGTACGTGGAGGGAAGCCCCGGGTAGATTTATTGTGCCCCTTGCTGAGGGAGAAAAGGAGGTGAAAATAACGAAAATTATTTTTGAATATGAACCCACAATCATTAGTATACATTGAGCCAAGCCCAACGTAATACAGATGGCAGTTCATTTGATGGCAGTATCTTCCATAATATTGAAACAATTGTTTTGATGGGTTTTGTGGATTTTGCATCTGAAAGTGCATGTGAAAATAGTAAATAATCACTGTTAAAGCACATGTGCAGTTTGCCATATGCAGTAATTCTGAAATTTCTTAACAGTGTTAGACACAGGCCTTCCCAAAGCACACTTAAAGATTACATAAAGGGTTCTACAGAATGGCCCAATGCAAGACTACTTTTCTGCAATAACATGAAAAATGGTTCAATAACAAGTATGATTACTCCCATCTCATGTATCTCAAGTTGGTATTGTCAAAATTCTACTTCAGACATTTAACCCAGTTTGGAATATGAAACACACAAAAATTATTGTTGTCTTCACATAAAATATGAACAAAATCTTTGATAACAAAAACCNTTGGTATTGTCAAAATTCTACTTCAGACATTTAACCCAGTTTGGAATATGAAACACACAAAAATTATTGTTGTCTTCACATAAAATATGAACAAAATCTTTGATAACAAAAACCAAACCAAGCCAAACCAAAAAACCACAGTGAACACCCCACCTTTATTGCATTTACATAGAATATGTGACTATGGTATACTGCAGCAATTTTCATTATTTTTAGGGTAACCTGTATGCTCTTTAATGCTCAAAAATAATTCCAGTCTCATATTAAAAAAAATCACTAATCTTCTTTGAGGAAAAATTAATTTTACCTAATTTTACTTAGGATCTTCTGGAGAAGACTTTAGATGCTGCAGTAGTTTAAATTAATAGGAGGAACTGTGAATGAGTTTTAAGTGACACCGAGGACTCTGTCAAGAGCTCATCCCAGATAAACACTTAGCACATCATGCTTACGTAAAGCTCTGTTCCAAACCTTCCTCCTGGACACAGCTGCTTCATATCACACATCTCCGATTTATGCTGGTGTAGGGTAAGACAAATGATCACTGTGCAAGTGCTGGAAATTAGATTAATTTCAATTATTTTGATACAGGTTCTTGACTATTGCAGGCTTCTGTTTGAGCTCTCAGACAGGTTGCCTTCCAGACGATTGCCTGGATGAGATTTTGGAGGCAGGTGTTAACTGTGGAAACTTACTTAGCATTAAACTTGTCTGTTGCCACCGACTTTGGAGACGATACTTCTATTTTTTCTTTCTGGTCATTGTCCTTCACAAAAGACCTAATTGAAAATATCTGTCAAACCATGTCTCTGGTTTCCCTCCTCTTCCCCCTCCCCCATTTAATTGGACACGTATTGTGTTTGTGTGGGAAGGAAGGAGGCTCTGGAGCAGGGGAGCAATATTGCCGGGAAAAGAACATTAAAATGGATAAAGGGATTTCCTGGTGGTATAAATACCTGCACACGACCTCCCTGTGCTCCGGAGCCCTCCTCTGTGGGTATATCCAGGTAAAATCGTGCAACAGAGTTTGAGGTGCTGTTAGTCCTGCAGGACCTTCTTTGGTAGAACACAGGACAGGCGGCTCTCTTGCCTCTTGGAGGGTATGAGCTGCCAAGCATTTGCTTCCTCAGACACCTTTGTGCCCTTGAATTCGGACTCCTCTCCCTCTCTGCCTCTGATAATGCATCACAGTGCCGCAGAGTGCCTGCAGGTCTCCAACCATGCCACCAACGTGGTGTCTACAGGTACCTTTCGAAAATACTCTTGCTCTCTTTTGTAATTTTTGGGTGATACATGAGTTCATCAAGTTCTCCATATTTAAAGTGTTCAGTATCAATGCTATGTGCGACTGGAACTACATAAAAATAGAAGCAATTTCACAAAACTCTGCATATAAGAGAACCAGGAAAACCACAAATGTTTGTGTTTTAGCTAAATACGTCGTTTTCTCTTAGTTTGTTACAAGATTAGACTCAGTATACTACTGAGTTAGAACAGGTTCCAACACTGTTGCTGTTGGTATAACTGCAGTCTTCAATGACAAGTGTCATGTAAATTAATTGAAAGGTTGTTTTTTATGCAACCATAATTTAAAATATTATAAATTACCGTAATGAGTAAATATATTTAGAAGAACTCAGGTGTAAATCTCATTTGGGTGGGTTTTAAAGACGGAAAAACTTTGTTTTGCAGGGGATATTGCAAACTGAATCTACACTAAGGTTTAAGTGGGATGTTCAAAATGGGTAGTAGAAGCCTTGTCAATATTTCTAAATTTTGTATGTTTGTGTATATAATCCAACTAGATGCATTTAAGTACTAGGATTATTTAATCACTTAATATCTGAGACAAAGAGAGTTTTCGTGCAGCCTTAATACGGCAGAGGTGGGATTCTGGAATACAGGAATTGTTGATAGAAAGCCTTCAGGAACAGAAAAAGAAATAGTTGATTTATTTGAAATTGCATTGACATTAGAGTTTTATTTGGAGTCTTAACAAGAAACCAGCTTTTTTTCTGAAAAGTCTTGGTAATAAAGCATTTTAATGAAAAGGAAAAGCATGTAAGTAGTGAAAACTGATAACTGGTAACAGATAACAGGATCGTCTTATACATTAAGCAAGAGGCTCAAAATATCCTGATAGAGCTGTGGGTTAGCGTTAGTGGCAGGGAATAGGAGAATTTGAATTTTGCATGAGGTCAGATTTATGTATCTGTATCACAGCAATGTTTTCTAGATTTGTCTGACTTGTAATGGAAAGGACGCGATGACAGCCAGCCCAAAGCCTCTGCTCGCCTGCTGCGGGTTTAGGGTTTGGAATTTTGTAGCTGCCACTGCAGTCAGTGAAAATTTTGATTGCAGGATCACATCCAGAAGATGATCCTGTGAGAAAATGGCCCTGGGAAAGCAGAGACAGAGGGTGGTAACTATAACAAGTCAAGATTTACAAATTTCATACATAGATTCAGGACTTGTTATAAAAAATGCCACTCTGTTGAACACGTCAGGAGAATTTGTGCCCAATATAATGGTGAAAGAATTTTGAATAACAACTTATTTAAATGTCAAAAGCTTTAAAAATGAATGTAACAATTCTGCATCACAAGAAGGGTGAAAATACTTCTGTTCAAATACCATGCTGTGTCATTCAACTGATGTTCTGCAGTATCCGCAACACTTTGTTATTATTTAATTTAAATAGCATCATCCTCACTATTTAATTTTGAATCTTTATTATCAAGTTAAAAATTATAATTTCATGCATAAAAGTAATAGTCTGGGGATTATGAAATAGTAGAAAAATATAGTAAACACAGATCTCAACAGAAAAGTTGCACTGCTTTACATGCATTAGTTATCAACACAGTCTTTATTCTCTCTGCACCTATAATAGCGTAAACATGTTTGTCTTAGTAGATTCTATATCTGTATAAGTGTATCTAAACAGAATATTTTACTGTTATCATTGCTGTTGTAAAACTCAAAGATTCTAACCCCTAATTAGACTCTTTAGAACAACTGGAATGTGTTCTTTAAAATGTGGTTTTGCATATCTGAATGTTCATGAACATTAATTTTTAATATTCTGTTTTATTGCAGTTGTTAGAGGGGACAGTACATGCATTTTTATTCCTACTTATCCATGAGAAACAGCCATATCTCTATATTGCATTCCGCAAAAAATGGTCTCATTCTTCAGGCACTGGCTATTACTGAGCACAGATCTGAAATACCCCCGTGAAAACACTAGAGATAAATTAACAGTGTGTTTGTTGGTGCTGGTGATGGAAGATTTTTATTTAGGCCTGACTTTTTAGAAGAGTCCAGAATTTACCATCCTGTTTCTCTACCACCTTGCCAAAGCACTCTAAAATGCTTTTTGTGGCTTGGCACTTAAAAAAATGGTGACTTTTGGATGCCTCCAATGAATGTCCCAAACTGCTGCCTTTGGAAACCCAGGTCTTCATTGACTGTGGGGTTTGCACAACAGTGAAGGCCATTTCCTGAGAACACAGAATTAGTTTTTGTGTGAGATTGAATGAACCAGCACATGGAAGTTGTGTGAGGAGAGGAACAGGTCTCCTCCTTGAGAGTGCAATGCTTCCCCTGCTCAGCAGTTTGAGTAAAGTGGGTTATGCCCATGGATTATACTAAAAACAACTCATCAAGACATAGCATGACAATTCCCAGTCCTGGCTCTCAGGATGTCCCACTCTTCCTAGTGGCAGTTCTCCCTGACAGGTCCTCGTTAACCTGATGGTTGTGGCTCTGCATTAAATGTTCACAGAAGAAGATACAGCTGCACAGAAGGCACTGCTTGCCTCAGACTTAAAGGTTCTGTCTTGAATCTTGAATTCTTACAAGTCCCATCTGTCTTGTCTTTGCTCCCACCTCGTTCCTGTTTGTGCGCTGGCTCTTCCATGACAACTCCGGGACACCCCTGTCCAGGCCTTCACTACTCCGTGCCCTCCTGCCACTATGGGAATCAGCCTTCCACCTATGGGGTGATGGCAGGTAAGAGGCAGTCCTTAGCTGGATGAGCTGTCAGCCTGTGGATTTCAGTTTTCCTTTAGAGGGACCAATCCAAGATGATTGTTTAAAGAAGACGGGGTTTGGATTAAGGCATTAGGAAAAGGGTCAGGAAATCCGGGGTCAGTGCCCAGAGTTTCCCCAAACTTCTGCATCTCTCGTGAAATTGCTCTGTATCTTATGTCTCCCTACAAGGCTGGGAAAGTCCTGCTCTTTTTGCTCACCTCTGGCCACTTCCCAGGGTTAGTATCACTTCTTGAGGGACCAGGACTTACATACCAAATATACCTGTGTATGACCAGTACCTGGGCTGATGAAGCCCTGACTGAAGCTATAAAATAAAATGATGGCATAATGAAGGGACAGCTGATTTCAGCAGGTAGATCAGCCATGTCATCATGGATTTTTACACTCGTGAATGCATCCTGATCATTCTTCCATGTCCCAGGATCAGTAAGAGCGAGGCAGTTTTATTCTGTGCAAGTTTAAAGTAGCAATCAATGAGATAATAATGTGAACCAAATTAACATAACTCCCAGGAAATAACTGGGATTTGGAAATAATCCAAAATCAAACTCAGAATTTTGTTTCATTTAAGAATTAAGGCAACACTAGAGTAAATCAGCACAGATTAATACATCTGCATAGGGACAGAGTGCAGACTTCATGGTGTGCAAATTTCCAAATGCTTCTATTTCCTTGTGAATTCCTCTATCTTTTGCAAACATTCCTGGCATTGTCTAGCTTTCTGGGGAAAGTTAATAAGTATTAAACAAATTGTATTGCTTAGAAATTAATTTTCTTTAATTCCAAAAGAAATACATTTTTATTCTTCTCCTTTCTTTTTGTCTTTTCATCTTCTTTTCCTACTTTTTTTTTCTTTATTAGGCATCAAGCCTGCAACTCCAGAGATGCTCTCAGCAGCAAGTCTATCCCAGACTCGCATCTTACAGACATGCAGCATGCCCCACCCCAATGTGGTCAATGGTGTCAGCACCTTGCAAAGCAAGTCCCCCTCTTTTAAAGTGTTTTTCATTAGTCTTTGAGAAAATTTTTTTTTATTTCTTTTTTTTTTTTCTTTTTTTTTTTTTTTTGTGGTTAAACTGTGTGAAGTGTATAAAATAATCCTGGGGGGTTAGAACCTCCAACAGTGGTGGGAGCAATTGGGGCGGTGAAGAAAAACCTAACCCTAATAAATGGAGGAAGCAGTAGGAGGTTAATGAAGTTCTGAGTTCTTCTACAAAGTTTTGTGTAATTTATAAAATTGGGAAGGACAGCCTGAGAACCTGGAATTTACTGGTTGCTCCAGATACACAGGAGTGTTAATATTTCTCCAGTGATTCCCCCCAAGTCTCCTTCAGGTCAGAGACTCTTTAGCTCTGTGTACAATATCTAAGGAAAAACCAGCCTTCACTCTTAGCTGAATCTCCTAGTTAAGACTGATATTTGTGAACAAAAGGTAGTGTAAGGGAGTTCTGTTTTGTCCTTGAGCAATTCCTTTTTCAGTCAGAAGGATCATTCTGAGTGTGTTCTGGTTTGGGGTTTTTTTTTCCTTGAGCTCTTACCTGTGTACTTTCCTCAAAGAAATTTTATGTTGCAGCTAAGCCAAGATAGTATATTGTCTGAGCATCAAATGGCATCTACATGGAAATAATCTTTGTACCAGATAACAGAGACTGGCACATTTTAAGTGACTTAAAATGACACAGATCCATCGATCTTGTGGTTACACTTAATTCCAACTTAGAGTTTGGATTTTTAATTTTGTAAGTTTAGTGCCTCTTAATTTAAGTGCTTCACAGTTCGCTAAGTATAATGGGATGGCTGGGGAAAGGGGCTGTTGATAGGTTTCCATATGTTGGGACAAGAAGGAGAAAATATATCCTAGGAAATCCTTACTCTTGGATTCTCTCGTGTACATTATGTAATAAATATTGCAGACATGGACTGTGAGATGGCGAGGTGAGGTTTTTGCTGTGTAGCAGCAGAGAATCACTGCAATGAGCTCTCTCCTTGGCTTTGCTCAGGTGGTCTGGCCCCTTGCCTCTATAAATTCCCAGAGCACGCGCTGAGTGCCGGCTCCTGTGCCCTGGGCCATGGCTTCGCCCCCATGGCCCAGGCCCTCCTCACGGACGAGCCTGCAGCCACAGATTTCAAGCAGGAGTTCCGCAGGAAAAGCAAATCCGTGGAGGACCCCGTGGACATGGACTCCCCTGAAATCAGGGAACTGGAGAAATTTGCCAACGAGTTCAAGCTGCGGAGAATTAAGCTGGGTATGTGCTTTATGTCCACGAACAAAAGGTTGAAAGATTCCACTGAAAGCCCAATTATTTCTCAGTGTCTTATGGTCTGTCCTCTGCCGTTGTCTGATCATAACTCTAATCCTGCCTTGCCCTGCAAAACTATATCCATTCCTAGAAGGCTTGCATGGAACTAATGAGCTTCAGCTTTTGGTTTGCAGAAAGGGACTTTAAACTTCTGTGCCCTTAAATTATGTGTCTTAAATGCAGAAAAAATTATTGCTGTTCAATAAATTACATTCAGCATCAGGTGCAATGTTTAGCACAGCTCCAAATTATTTGTAGCTTAGGGTAGGACATGCAGTAACCTCTCCTACCCATCCTCTTCCCCATGGACTGTTTCATCTTCATTTCAGTGGGTGAAATCCATGGGAAATCCTTTACACCAGCAGGAAGCTTCTCCTCCTGGTTTATTTTTTTGTGCCAAGACACAGCTGGGCAGCAATTGATATCTTTGTTGCTGTGAGCTAACTGCTGAGGACAAAGGTGGGCTGAGCCCTGTCTTTCTTGACTTTATCACTTATAGCATTGCATCAGAATTATAGGGAATCCTTCTATTTTCTAAATCTGAAAAAATTGTAAAGTTAGTTGGGGTATGTGTGTGCTCTTTCAACAGCTAGAAAGCCAGTGTGCTCCTTTGCAGTCTAAACTGAATTAAAATAAATTAGGGTTTAAAAAAATCTGCAAACTGGTCAGTTTTCCTGTATATCCTATATTTGATGTCAGCCACAGTGGTGGAAAGCGTTTTCTAGGCTGCACATAGTTAATCACTGCATTTTCATCCTGAATTTTTGAGGGAACAAAACTTTTGGTGCAAGAGACACAGAGCCTGTAGAATGGGTGAAATGCAATATGCACAGGAAAAATAATCTGAGTTTGAGCTTTACAAGGGAGAACAGAGTTGTGGGTCTGATAGTGAGAGACACAGGGTTGGTGCAGTCAAACTGGAGGTTAAAAGGTGCCTCGTGGGACATTCAGCCGCTAAAGAGGTCCTGCCTTGTCCTGGCACTAAAGCAGAACAGAATAATGATCCAGCCCCCCAGCTGTGGCAGATCCACATTTAGAGAACTGAACAGGGAGCTGCTGATGCAAAGTCAATGTCTGCATGGGAATTGCAGCATTTCTCTGATGACTTCAGTTTAGTTGTTGCAACAAATAAAAGGAGACCAGCAGTGCCTCTAGGGATTAGCTCATTGCTCTTGCACCATCTACAGAAAGATATGAGGTGTCTGGATCCTGCTCAAATCCCTGATCTTGGAGGGTGAAACTCCACTAAATCGGTGTCACACTGCACAGAAAGCACCAGGAGGCTGAACACAGCTCTGAGGTGAGCTCAGCTGGCCACAGAGACCTCTGCAGGAAGCTCAGCCTGAGGGCACTGCAGCATATACAGTCCAGGAGAGCCAGCAGAGCAGGGCTGAGCATCTCAAGGAAAGCAACCCTCCTAGGAAGCTTCCAAGTTGCATTTTCCTCTTTGTTTTTGACAGGTTACACACAAACCAACGTTGGAGAAGCGCTCGCTGCTGTGCACGGCTCTGAGTTCAGCCAGACGACGATTTGCCGTTTCGAGAACCTGCAGCTGAGCTTCAAGAATGCCTGCAAACTGAAATCCATCCTGTCCAAGTGGCTGGAGGAAGCAGAACAAGTGGGAGGTAGAGAACTGAAACCCTCTAAATACTGATTTGCGCTTCAACCAGAATCTCATATAAATGTTTCAGGGCTAGTGTGTGTCTTCCACAGACTAAAGGTCATGTTTTACCAGCTTTGAATGTGGAGGTGTGCTTGCATTAAAGTTTAGCTTTTTTTGGATGAGCAAGGAGGGGAAAACTGAAAAGCTTGGAGGGTACAGAATAGCAGAAACATCTCTTGGACTGCTGGAAGAAATTTCTTCCATTCCCATCCCAGTAGGCCAGTTCCAGTCCTGTAGAGAGTCAGAGTAGGCTCTGCAGGACAGCCCATTTAGCAGCGTACAGGGATTTTTCACTAGCAAAGGACTCTTGCTTCTGACCATTTCTATCTATAAACATTTATAATTGACAGTAAAACAATGACCAACCAACCTAACAAAGGATAGATCCTGTGTGTGACGCTCCTCTTACTCAGCATCATTGTCTGTTCTGCTTTCTTCTTCCTTCAAAGACAGTGAATGTATTTGTGGAATTGATTGTGCTTGTTTTCCAGTCCTGTGGAGTGTAACTGCCAGGTTTTGTTTGGTTTGTTTGTTTTTGTTTTTTTTTTAATACAGCTTTGTACAATGAAAAAGTTGGAGTGAATGAGCGGAAGAGGAAGCGCAGAACGACCATAAGGTAATAAATATTTAAGCCATACAGGTTAGAAACCACTTTGGCTAAGTAAGATGCTTGTTTTTCTTCTGTTCAAAATTAAGTGCTGTTTTCTATTAATGAATAGCTACATCTCATGCTTCTAAAAGTTTCAATATTTGAAAACATTCCAGTGAAAAATAACAGCATAACCCTCCAGACCCCCAAGTCATTCCAAAGATACTATTTTTCCTAATTAAACATTTTTTCAACAGCATACTTTAATATGAAAACGTATTTCATTCTAATTCTGTCAAAATTTTATTCTATCTATATACTAAGGTATCAGAGCACCCTTATTTTCATTTTGGAAGATTCTACATTATGCAAAAATAAATTGCATTATTTTGGTTTAATAAATAAACAAACACATAGATTTTGATACAATAAAAAAACCCATATAAATTTCCAGAGAGTTGAGGGAACACCATGCTATTAATAAGACAGTTTTGTTAAACATTAGTAAATATTGCAAAATTGACCTGAAAATTAAAGGCCAACAGATGAAATAACTAGAACTCGATGCTGTATGTGTTCCTGTAGCAGAAATACCTGCACCTCACTTCCAGAATAATGCATGAAGTGCCCTCTCGTGTCCAAAGAAATTACAGCTACTGCTGAAACTTCTGGATGCCTCCCAGTGGCACACAAGCATGTCACAGATGTGTTTTTTGAGAATATGTAACAGAAACTGGAAGCAAATTCTATCTGAAAATAAGAAAAAATAACAGTATTAAATTACTCTGTTTAGTGAACCACTCATCCTTGGTCACTGCTGACTCTGAGGGACAGATTAGGGCAGACATTTCCAAAATGTGATGATGGCTGAAACAACTTGTCATAATTTCTGTGATTTCTAGGAATATTCTAGTTCTGTCTCTATGATAAATGAGATGCAGAACACACAGTGTTTCTCAAATCTGACTGATGGAGCTCTTCCTCTCTATAAACCCAAATGACTTGATACAACCAGGTAGCACCACTGATGTGCATTTGCTGGGGCAGCAGGGTGGTCAGGCTTGTTCCAACCCATGACCCCACTCATGCCTAGTTAGTAGCTGTATCTCCTAGATAATGTCAAGAAGCACAAATATTTCATAATTAACACTGAAATTGCACTGAACTTGATGCTATTTTTGCCTTTTAATCACCTCATGCCAAAATTCTGTACAATGTCACACTGCTCATGTCAGCAGAGAACTACAGAGTACTTGTGGTGCTTTGGGTTTCCTTCAAGTACGAAAAGATGAAACAAACCAAGTCACTGCTTTCAGTGCTGTTACTTGTTCTTTCTCTGGAACTAGTGGTGAAAGCCTGAATGTACAGAGAAATTTTTAAAGGTGAAATTTTATCCCTTTATCCAGCATTGCTGCCAAAGAAGCCCTAGAACGGCACTTTGAAGAACAAAGTAAGCCATCTTCTCAGGAAATTATGAGGATGGCTGAGGGGCTCAATCTCGAGAAAGAAGTTGTGAGAGTTTGGTTTTGCAACAGAAGACAAAGAGAAAAAAGAGTGAAGACCAGTTTACACCAGAACACCTTTAGTTCTATTATCAAGGAGCACCATGAATGCCGGTAAAGCTTTTCCATGTACAAATGTGGATTTCTGTTCTGCTTTTTGTAAATGTTGTAAATATTATGTTGTTAAAAAAAAAAAAAGATAAAAACCAGTAATTCACTTGCTCCTTCTACAAGCTACCAACTTCATATGTAGTGTTTGTGGAAGAGCCAATTTTAAGGTAAAAGGTTGGAAACTAAATCCTGTAGTGTCTGTTTAAGGAGTTGGAGCTCTCTGCAAGGAACCTGTTGTTCCTACTGTTCTACTAGAAAAGCTTCCCAAGTTTCACAGGCAGCTGCACTTTCCCTCTGCTGTGCCTTTCCTGCTCCTGTGGCACAAGTCAGCGACTAAATGTCGGTGTGTTGGACGTGTAGGAAGGTTGCCAAACTCAGTGTCAGCAGTTGCAGTGTGGAAAGGATTTTGCTGTCAGTCCTTAAGGTACCCTGTGAGCTCAGCAGCACAGAGGTGTCACACTGCTCCTACGGCGGGCTCTGTCTCAGCCCAGCGTTTGACTGCCTGGAATGGGTGTCAGGTAGAAGGAGCTTTGTTAATTCTTGTTATCAAAGGTAATTTCTTGCTCATTTGTTATGTACCTCGAAGTTTGGTTTGGATAGGCTTAGCTATAAAAACAGGAATACAGTTTACCTGACCGTAAGACTTTGTGGCCTGAGGAGAAAAAAAAAATTACGAGGCATTTTATTACATTGGGCTTTTTCTGTGTTGTATTTGTTCTGATTAGAACCATGTGTGGACATACTTACACCAGAGATGGTATGTTAAGCTAAAAAAGTATCCAAAAGCAGTTTATTGCACTGCACATTCCCACTCTATTACACCCCACTAATTGAAAATAATCCCTTATTTGTCATCTTCTAGCCTAGAGAGATAATCGAGGGGAAAAAAAATACCAGTGCCAGAACTCCACCTATCAGGCAGGCATGGAGAAAACTGAATTAATGACTGTAGTACTCCCCAGGGATAGATTATCCAGCCATCTCATCAGCCCTGCTCATTGTTATGGGAATTAGTCCATTACCATGTAAGTATTTTGACTGTTTTCCCAGGACTGAAATTAAGTGAGTACACGCAAGTAGTACTGGCCAGACACGTTTTATTTTTCCATAAAACAAACTTGATGATTTAGAAAATATCTATATAATAGGCCCACAGAAAGCCAAAGGAGTTTAATGTTCAAGACCACTTAGAAGCAGCATGTACAAGTTAAGTGCTCACTCTCTAGTGTACATTAAATTATCTCTGATACTCATTACAGTGATCGTAAGCATATTCAGCTATGGAAATCAGGCTCCTGGATTTCTTTAAAAAATACATTTTTATGGATGAATGCACCACTCTAAGCCCTTGAGAAGAAAACTTCAATTTAGTAACTCAAAGGGGAGAAACTGTGGCTCTGTACTCCCTTCAGACTGCTCTCATCACTAGCACAGCTCACCCACAACAACAGAGACCAAGGTGCAGACTTCATCCACCTCAGGTGTATCAGCAGATCATGAACTTCCCAAAGCAGGAAAGTCAGTTCAGCTGAGAGGATTAACACTCAGCAAAGGTGGTGGCATGCATTTGTGTACCTGTCACGTGATGGGGTCCAATGTCATGTATGTTGAAGTTACTATCTGATATATATAAACTTTATTTATATTCTAAATTATTTTCTTAATTATAAAAGGCTTCCTAGAAATGCTGTAAGCCCGTACTTCCCAACCTCTCCATCCAATAAAGTATTCCTGTACATTTGGCACTCCAGGTAATGGTTTGTAGTTCTGTTTTGGTAACACTTTTTAGCTGTGTGTCATGCTCAAGAGCAGTTTAGAATGCTGCAACAGTTCATTCCAGAGCAGCCTCACCATAATGTGGTGGTTTCTTGCTCCTCAAAAAGTGTCACAAGTGCAAACTAATTGCAGCAACAGAGCAAAATAAAATAAAAGGTGACACATAACACAATTGTCTTGCAAAGGAATGAAAAAGGCCAAGTGGGGGAAGCAGCCACCATTTAAACACACCTACCTGTTGCCACAGAAATACAAACAAATTAAAGCAGAATTATTTAAAGAAGAAAAGCTGGATTAAATCAATTTCAGCTGCTGCAGCTGGGGCCATTACTTACAGAAAGTGGCAATTATTTTTTTTTTCTCTAGGAACAACTTAATTACCATCAATTACTCTTGATGGGGGGGAGGGGAACCAACCTGCATATGAGGCAGGATTTCTGAGGGGTGGGTTTACAAACCTGCAGGAATTTAGTTGGCCATTCAGCCAAGCTGAGCTGCACTGTTTTCCTTTGAGATATTTGTGGGGCTTTTCCCCTTGCTTTTCTTTTTCCATGGTAACTTTAGGCAGGGTGTTAAAACCTCACTAGAGGGCAAAACAAGGAGTTATCACAATATGTAGATCATATAAATCTGAGGTTCAGCTGTCTCTGAAGAACTGTGATGTGCTGTCCCCTCATGTGAGGGACACAACAGAGCAAGCAAAAGCCGAGCTGCTGATCAAAGGTAGGGTGAATAACTTGAAGTTACTCTCTGCTAGATTAGTATGTGTACATTGAATGCTGTAAAGTCTGCTCAATTATGAACTGTACTAAAAGACTGATGATGTTCACCCTCCTGCCTAATATAAGAAGGAGGAGTAAATATGGGAAGATGGAAAGAAGTTTAAGCAAAAAAAAAAAAAGTGGTGATTCTGTTACAACATGCTTGGAAAAAAAATCTGTGGAACTTCTCCACTAAAACATGTGGGTGCCAGAAGTTTCTTTGTATTGACAAGCTCTCAGATGAGAAAGCCGCTCAATGCTGGTGTGTGTAGAACTTGCATCGGGCTCTGGAATTGCTTTATGTTTAAAATAGAAATTGGAAGAGTATTAGGGCAGGAAGCAACATCTACTCTCATCACAATTACTCTTGATGCCTGGGCATTGCTTCTGGGCACTTGAGGAGGAGGGCTCTGGGTAGAGCCCTTCTTAGTGTGTGCACAACTAGGTCATTGCTCCTGGATGGAGACTCAGATCCAGTTGATACTTAAATTGTTAAAAAGGGTAAAAAAATTTAAGGATTGAGTGATTTCCTTGTTTTTGTGCGTTTTTTTTTTCTGTCTGCTAAGAGTTATTTAAAAGGAATTTGTGTCTAAGTAGGGATATAATTTTGTTACAGACAGATACAACATTCTGACTGTAATTGCAAACACGTAACAAGCCTGCAAAGCTACAGCACTTCTCACTCATACTACACAAAGATTTCACACAGGTTAGAGCTGCAGGACTGGAAAGGTAACTTGTAACAAATTACAGGATTGATAGCAGCACCAGCCCTAGTTCTGCAGTCCTAATGGCACCAAAAAGCAATGCCTTTCTTCCTGCTCCTCAAATACCCACAGGAAAGACCTCAAAATGGAATTATGCCCAATTTTGATAGTTATTAAGAGGATCAAGTGCACACCTCATTCTGAAAGGACACAAGCCTTGGTGTTCAACCAAACTACAATCAACCAGTAACATTTTATCCCTGTGTTCACATGATGATTTCTCTTTCAATGCCCCAGAGCAGTCCTTGGGCATGAGGTTCCAGACAAGGGAATGCAAATTTGAACAAGTCTTTACTGTATGTTAAATCAAAGGCCCACAAGCAACTACAAGAAATATTATGGTGCTTTATAGCTCAAGTCAAAAGAATATTTATCAGAGCTCATGAGGAAAGCCCAGTAAGAGACAGATGTGTAAGACTAACCCTACAGAGGACAAAGTCATTGTGGAATAAAAAGCCTTTTATTAGATTTTTACAAAATAACTTGTAAAAAAAAAAATCACCCCGTATTGCATATATGCAATATATTAACTTACACATTCCTACCCTCTACCTGACAGATTCAGTTTGTCCATTATTTCTTTGAAAGAGAAAGAACACCTGCAATTCTAGGCCAAAAACCTGAGGAAAGGTCTCCTATGAATTCTCTTTCTCTGCTCCCCTCAATCCTAAACAGCAGATGGTGCAACAACAGTAGAGTCACTGAGGTTTCCTGCTGCATTTTGTCTAGCAGCAAAGTCTCTTTATGAAGTTTGTTCCCCTCCGACCCCCCGCCCCCGGTTATCCTGGTTTTGCTTTTGGGAGGTGTTTTGCTTTTGGGAGGTATTTTGCTTTTCCCTTTTTAAAGCCAGAATAACTGTTGTTTCTGTTCAATGAGCAGCACCACTAAATCACCACAACTGAGGGGCAAATATCTCCAGGAGTCAGGGCTGAGGAATATCACACCATCTAGGAAGTAATAACTGGAAACTGCATTCTCATTTTGTCTATTTCAAGTATCAACAATTCTTATTTCTTAGCCCAGTGCATATTCCACTTAAAGCTAGAATTGTGTTGATGCAGTTCAGAGACCATGGAAAAACCTTCACAGAACCAGAACGCTTTATTATAGTGTTTAGACAAGTAGTTATTATTTATGATCCAAAATTGTTCTCAAAACTAATATTTAGATTTAGTTTATCAATGTGATCAGTTGCATCTTAGCAAACAATACAATTATGCACAGTTCTCTTCCATTAAGAAATACTGTAAAATATATACAAATGTTGCTTCAGGCAAATGTCCTTTTTGCAAGTGCACGAGTTGCATTTCTGAATGAGTGCATCTCTCTACTTCAGCACTGAGTCCCATCAAGTGTACAGAGAGGTCTCACCAAAGCATTTTGTGAAACCATCTTAATAATTAAGTTTACTCACCTTTCAAAGACTCATTCTGAAAGAAAATCACAAAGGTACAAGATTTATATACATAAAGGCACAGCAATTCTGTTGAAACCAGCTATGTTACAGTACAATAGAGTTCAATCAGTGCCTTTCATGCAACAAAGTTCACTAACAAATGTAATTCCTCTTCCAGAAAAATTAACTGCACAAGGAGTGTATTCTTCCTTTCTGGTAAGGAGAATAACGAGCTGTTATTCAACCAGCTCAAAAGTTGCTACAGGAATTTCAAAGAAATACGTAAAATGTTTGTTCTTTCTGCCTAATTTTGCTAGACTTTCAAAGCTATTTGTCATGGAAAAATAGTTTCCAGCTAAGACCCAAGGTGAAGTTTCATTTGTGCTAAGAGATGAGAGACTAAGAATGTTTCTAAGAATGTTTCTATAGCGATAGTTTTGTCAAAATGATAAATATTACATAGATGCTGTCCTAGGAAGTGGCATCACCAGCCACAGAATAGCCAGTTCCAGAGACAGATCAGGAACTGAGATGGAAGAAAACTTTATATCCAAAGGACAGATTTGGATCAGGTGTAAGTGAATTTATCATTAGAGCTACACCCCTGGTTGGTCCAGAGTCAAAAAGACTCCATGCAATGGACAAAAAATGTACTCTTCTCTGCAAAATTATCTTCAAGTTGTCATTTCGGAGACTTCAGGGTTTTCCTAGAAATCAGTTGCATTGAAAGCACATTTGCACTTTGTACACGTGTCGAGAGCTGAGCACTCAGAAGGCAGGCTCTGAATTGGGTGAGTTAATCCACCCCCAAGGCTTTGAGCTGGCGTTCGATCTCCTCATCCGAGATGGTGGCAGCGCTCGAGGCCGACGCAGATGGCAACCCTCTGGCAGCTGAGGGAGCTTTGGCCATCTACAAGGAGACAGAAGCTTCCTTCAGTCAGAATAATGCAGGTTATGACAAGCTGACTTTTAGAATAAACTCAAAAAAACTGGAATGTAGGGGAAAAAGCACATGAACTGTGCAAAACCAGCCATACCTTGCCAGAGATTTCAATCCCAATCTCATCAAGCACTTGATTAACAATATCTTGGCTTTCTTCCTCTTCATCAGAAGCATCAAAAATATCATCCAGAGTATCATTAACTTAGAAGAAAGAAAAAAACAAAATCCACACTGCATTAGGCAAAAAGGTGACTAACAAGACCTAGTACCATCTTTCTATCCTCCCAGAACCCAGCAGTAATACCCTGGTACAAGACAGCAGCAGAAAGCACCTGGATGTTAGAGAGGCTTTCTTAGCCCTGCCTTGCAAAGCCTGAGAGCACAGCCAGGGCAGCAACAGGGTAAGGCAAGTCTGCTTTTATAAAAATGTTTAGTTTCACCAACAGAGTTCAGCTGCTGTATCTCCCCTCATGTTAGATTTTAACATTTCTGCAAAACTTCTACAGTTTCATAAAAGTCCCCTTCCTCTTCTTGCTCCAGGTACGTTGCAAAGCTGTTAACTACTTAGATAGCTTGTTATGTGCAGCTGAGGTGTTTCCATCTTGGTCAACAGTACTGGTTTGAGTCCATGCTACTCAGTGTGACCAACAGAGCAGCAGGAATTGGGATGGGGAGAAGACACTGTGAGCAACACCAGGAATTAGCTGACAGTGCACTCGGGAAACCTGCTGCCTCCCCAAGAAGTTGTTTGTGGCTTAATTTAAGAAAAAGGAAACACAACCATGTCATACCACCACATGCAGAAGGCTGAGATTATCAATATCTAAATTAAGGCAATTTTCCAAGTCCCCCTTCCAGTTATGCCATCAAGGCCTTGAACTGCTCTTAAACCCAATTCCCCTTTTGCAGAAGAAGGGAAGGAATGGATTCTATATTTAATACCTAGAGCTTCTAAAAAGTCTAAGGCTCAGTTTCCCTCCTCAGGAAATACTCAGGCATACATTGTTTTGTTTGCTATTCAGTCTTGTTAACTATAGAAATAAACTTCAAGCATCAGTGTTCCTAGGCTGGTCCTCCCCTGCCAAGAGCAGCCAGCTGTCCCCTGCAATGCAGAACTTACTCATTTCTTCAGTCATTTCCATCTTCATGTTTTCTTTCTGGAAGTTCTGCATAGTTTGTAGTGTCTTTTGTGGATCCATTTTCTTATTAACTGCTTGCATTGTCTATTAATATGGAAAAAACTCTTAAATCATACATTGAGACATTAGTAAATATCAATGTTCAAAGTGATAATGCATTATGATACTGATGTTACTTGAATTTCAAAGACAGTGCTCATGGTCACATTATTTGAATTTAAAAAGTTGTTCTGGACTTGGAGGGTATTCCCACATTGATAAGGCAAAATATTAACTTTCAAAGTGACCAAAGGAATTTAAGACCTTCCCCTCCAATAATGTTACACAAATTAGTCCACAGAAGCACCCACTGTGTTTCAAAAAACATAGTTTTTATGAATGCTGGCTAATTTTTTAAAAATATTTTTGGCGGTTTTTTTCCTACTGACCTAATCTTCATCGCTACACCAGTGACACTTTTAATTTAATCCAAGATCTATCATAGATAAAAACAAGTCACCCATGTAATAATTAAAAAGCAAGACCAACTTGTTCACATGAGCAGTGTTGTTGAAATACTAAGTAAGGGGTTGAACCTGATCAGTCAGACAAGTCCAATTTGTAAATTTGCTGCAGAGCCACAATTCTTTATCACTGGCTGAAGGGAATCTGCCTTCATGCTGTGTCTAAAAGGCACCTGACCACAAAGCCTTCGTGGTAATTCCTTTCTGCACCAAGCTGCATTGCTGTGTTTAACTGGATTTAACTTGGACTGGGATCAAAGCCCAGCCTGGTCTACAGTGATGCATACTAAATTTTGCTTCCTGCACCTCGAGCTGAAGAGTCCTCCTTGCCAAAAGCCAAATCCCTCTTTATCAGTTCAGGGAAATAGGGGAAAGTTCACAACTAACTCAGAAAACTGAGATTTTTCACTCTTTTACGAGATGAGATTTGGGAGAAAACTTAATGCAATACTCTTTCCTGAGAGAGCACAGAGAGAATGACAGAGAACTCCAAATTAGATTTTTTTAGGAACTTTAGATCCAAAGCAATAAACTACTTTTTTCAAAAGCCATAAAGCTATTGTGACACACTGCCTTGATTTCTAGATGAATCATGCCCTACTTTTTCCCAGGAAAAACTGCTTGTGACAATACATACAGGCAAGGCACTGAAGTAGCAGGGTTTGGGTTTTTAATGCACTAAAAGAGCTCTTTCACTGGCATTAGTTTATTTTTATCATGTAAACATTTGACAGATGTCTAGCCCAAGAACGTATGTAGGTGCTATGTGGCTGGACTGACTAAACAAAAGTTTAATAATATAAACCCAAATTACATTTTCCTACAGTATCCTCACCACCCCTTGGGGTAGTGAGTTTCATCCCTTCGATTACCCAGAATAACACAATTTTTGCAACCATGTGCTGCATTTGAATGTGAAAGAAAGTCTTGTAGTGCCTTACTTTTGCTGTAGCTGACATAGCTCCTGCCATCTTCATCTGGGAGTTCATGACCTTTGTTTGAGTAGACATGGAAGTGACTTTGGAGCTCACAGCATAGGTTCGGTTCTTCTGCTTCCTCAGCTGCACCAGCTGCTTTGCCAGCACTTTGCAGGCCTCTTTGTTACCAGTCTTGGCCATTTTCTTGATTTCCAGTTCCTGTGATAAAAGGTGTGGGATTAATTCCACAGAATTTTCGTTCATGGAAAGACTGTAATTAAGGCTTACCCCTAATAATTGAATTCCAAAAGTTAACTATCCTCTTGAATCTTTTAAGACTTTTAAAGTTAAATAAATAGTTCTTTGCTTTTTTAACAAGGCTGTTTAGCAGAATCAATGTCATGCTGGTATGATCTGACCACAAGTAAAAAACTCAATAAAACTGAATTATAGTGCGGTAGCACACAGTTCCCCCAAAGACTTCAATTTCTGAATGATGCCACATTCATTCTATGTGCACATTCAATTCCATATCTGGATAGGGAGACACACTTCAAAAAATGCCCCAAAAAGTGAAGGAATTGTGATGTCCAGTCAACTACTGGTGCCGTGACTCTAATCAGCTTTGATTTCTTGCAATCAAATGACATCACTCCTGTAAGAAATGGAGAGTTCTTTTCAACACTTTTTAAGCCTCCAGAGAACCTCACAGCCTTTTTGGGGAAGGAGAAAGTTAGATGACCAATAATTATAGGCTGTTTACCCTTATAATTTAGCTGGACTTAAATCATAATAAAAGTGGTATAATTTAATATGTGCTTATGCTGTAAGAAAGACACTTCTGTCTTAGAAACCCAAACCCCAATCTGTCAATTCAAAGAGAATTAACAATCTGTTTAGCCCAGAGGTACTAGGAAAAAGCCTGGCACAAATAATCTTGTCAGCTGGGATACTTCAAAGTGTGCCTTCTGATTTGTGACTTGGTAACGTAAACTTTGCAACTACTCTTTCCTTCACAACATTTTTAAGGAGGTCTTGCCACAGTGGCTCAGTTTTCTGTGGATGTCCATTTTGATTTTTACCATTAATTAAAGACCAGCTTTGTCCTGCATTTTTCAGAAGAATACGCCTGCTAAAGGTAAGCTTTAGCTTTAAGCTTTAGCTTTGCTTCACTTTATGTGCACTGGTAATCCAGAAAACTGCAGTTATAAGAAACTATGAAAAGATAAATTCTGATCACCGGGACATGCAGAAGAGTCACCTTTACAGGCAGGTGTGAAATGACCCACAGCACTGCCCTGAGGACCAGAAAAGTTCATAGTTAAAAGTTTATTACAGAGATGGCTCTGGCACAAAATCTCCTCTGCAGATTCATGATTTCTAAAGGGTGTGTCATGCACACTATTTTTAATCCAGTAAGGTACAGAGTTGCAAAGAAGCAGCATGAGGCTGTTCAGATGTTAGAGGCCTGAAATAGAAGTAAAGCTGTGCTCTTTGAAAGTAGCTCACAGAAGCCACAAAAATTTCTGTGACATCACCAGAATATTATTTCCTTTTCATTTTTTTTATCTAAAGTATTATGAAGGTTGGAGGGATTAGTCTGCACCTCATAGTTTTAACAGCAAACGTTTGAAAATAGGGATTTTCTCAGTAAATTGAAAGACCTACATAGTATTTCTAACCTGATTTTCAAAGCAAAATACAAACCATTGCTAAATCACTGCAGATAATCCACCTGCAGAAATCAAACTCTATATACAGATGATTTTATTCTTAATTATAAAGAATTTGGGTAAATTTGGAGTACATTATTTGCTTTTGAGAGGTTTGGGGCAAGCTTATTGAAGTCAGTTCTGGGAAAAAAAAAATCAAAATTCATACAGTCATATCAGGTTACTGAACTGAAACAGAACTGCATACATTAAGGTATTTTTAGCCATATAATTAATGTAACTGTATAACTGGGTTTTCTCAGAGTAGTACCTTAAAATTAAGGGGAAAAAAAGGTCTTTCTAGAGAAAGTACATACTGAAATGTTTTGAGATTGACTGATAAGCCCCTGATCCTTCTTCACCTGATCTGACACTGAAAATTAATATTTATTATCCATTGCTCCTCTCATTCCAGCAGCAAATTTTAACTTTTTCAAATACATTTCCCTGCTCCTTTCTTCTTCTCCTCAGAAATCCAACGTTTCTGAAACCACTTAGTATGGTAAGTAATCAAAACTTCAGCCTGAATATTCACTAAAATTAAGGTGATTTCCAGATCTGGAATATTTCATACTGGAAAAATCCCTTATTTATGAGTGACCTACTATATCTTACATATCCAAGGCTTGCGGAAACAATTTCTCTGATCTTTCAGTTTATTATTCCCAGCTCTTGGTATTCATGCAGCCTGCTGCCACAAACACCACCTCAGTAGCTGCTGGAACTGGCTGGGTTCGCACAGCTTTTCCCACAGTCTGAGCATTCTTCATGCATCAACCCCCACCATCTGGCACATCCATTTCTCCCCTTACAGTGCCACACAGGTGCAGCATTCAGCCACTGAGTACTTGAAAGCTCACACACAGTAAGTTCTGAATAGATCTTAATTTAGTCAAACAGTCCTCCTATTATTAGCTAATTTTAGAGAAGTTCTACATGAATGAAAATAACAACCCTATGGGGTACTCATGATATCCTATGGTTTTTCAAGTACTCTCTCCCACTGGAAAGTCATGGTAACATGTGATAGCACTTAGACGTCTTTTAATTTTCTACCGCAAGACTACTGATTTAAAAACCCTTTAGAAAAAAACTTCTGAAGGATAGAGAACACCAGGAATTGTAGAGAAAAACTAATGTGGTTATTTCATCTAAACATATTGTTTCAGGATTTTCCTATGTCAGAGGGTGAGAATTGCTTTTAGACAGTAAATATTTTCCAACACAATTTTAATTACTGAGAAGTGAAAAGGGAAAGACAACTTTTTTTCGTATTCAATTATTATGCATTGATTTGTATCTTTAAAACTTTGCAAGTTCTCCATCTCGTATGTGTGTTTGTATTAAAGAGCAAAATAAAGTTCCCGGTCATACGTACCAGCTGTTTTTCTTGTTTCTCAAGTGCTGCTCTATCTCTGCTTATAGCCCTCTGTGTACCTCTTAACTCTCGATTTTGCTCCTTTATTATATCTGGAAAGAAAATATTGATAGCTGAGCAAAGTTTTCAATACTCCATAAACATCTGCTAAGCACTCTGCAGATATGTTTGACACCTTCCTTTGTTCAGAGTGAAGTGTCAGCATTTCAGATACATAAAATATTAGCAAAATACAATTTGGTGTGTATACAACATCATTGTGGCAGCAGGTTTAAAAAAAAAAAAGGCTATTTTCCCTGGGATGTTATTTTACACCATAATCACAGCAAGAGCCTTAACCCCATATCTGTACACACACTCTCCTGCAAGTCCAGCACTAAGTCAGCAATGTCATGCTCACTGCCATCCCACTGCTTTTCCCCCAGCCAGGCCTAACTGCAGCAGGTAGGGCAGCTGAAGGAACCTGGATTTATGAGATCTCAGAGAAGGTGAGGAGCTCCCAGTTCCACTAAAGCTGACAAAATAATCCCAGGTGCAAGTCCTGGATCCTGCTCTTCTCTGTCCTTATTCTGCTGTTGGGAGATGCCTCTCCTCCACATCTGTGCAGGCCTTCTTCAAGTCAGACTAGGAAGCAACAGAGTTTGAACCTTTTCAATCAGGAGATGCTTAAGAACAGTAAGAGAGGAAAGTGAAGGCCTTTATAACAAATTTCAGTCTCCTGACAACTGATATAGCCAACAAAGCTTGAACACTGTCAGGTGAAACCTATCATCCTTCACAGGAGTTTTGTGCACTGTACTATTAAAAATTATATACTGGTAACATCCTGTCATTAAAGCAAGTATTATTTGCAAAATAGGCATCAATCATGCTAGTTGCAAATGACTTTTGATAGGATTTACAACACGTGCTTGGGTGTGATTCACCTGGGCAGAGGCAGAGCAGTGGGTCTGCATCTGACTCAGCATCCCCTGACCTTCAAACAGAAAAGAACTTATTATCTAGGAAAGAGTCATCTATCTACTCCTACTCTGTGTCTGCACTTTGGGTGGGAGTTTGAAAGGAGCAGGCTGTCACATAAACTTTATTTAGAGCTCGTGAATGATAAATTCTAGAACTATAGGCCAACCTTTTAATTTTTTAAGGTTTGGGGCAATATTTCTACAAACAGCGAGGAGCATTCACATTCTTCATTCCCAAAGTTGAAAACAAAGGTAAAACATCCATTGCTGAAATTATTGCAACATTAATAGGTTTAAATCAGAAAAAAACCCCAAACCTTCAGTGGCCATTTTAAAGACAGAATATACACTTCCTCTTCCAACCTTGCTGGAGATTTGCCCAGTTCTTAGGCAAAGAAATACACATTCAAAAAAACCAGTGTGAAAACGACCCCTGTTTTTACAATGCTACTACTGCTGTGAGTATTACACAAAAAGCATCCTTGGGAGATGCAGACTTGTCAGTGGACAATAACTAAGAACTGAAAGATGGCATGGAATATAACTGCATTCTTCACACTGCCAAAGCAGCAGAGAAAATCATTCTGAAAATGCTACAGGCAAGTAATTTTGAAGGTAGATAAATGCATATTACTTGCACAGCTGCACTTGGTGAAATTGAAAGAAAAAGCTTAACAGCTACATATAAGACCGGGTTTTCTAACTACATTATTTAAAAAAAATCCCTAGTATAGTGAGCTTGAGAAGTAGGAAGCTCAAGGTGATAACAAACAAGAACAGTACTTAACTGAGGAGACAATAAGGGTGAGCATGATGCTTATTTCTGTGGTTTGTGATCCCCCACAGTGGCTCAAACTAAGGATAGCAATAAACTGAAAACAGCTATCTGCAGTTACAGACTGATTCATTTGTTTTTACAAGTGAATGCCAAGATGAGGACTTGGTTCTTGTTTGATAACCGAGGAAGATTCCCAGTGACTCGAGCAGACAGAATATGACAGGTTATTCTGGGATAGTCTTTTGCCAATCACTACTCCTGTGTGTCACGCTGTCGTCACACACACCAGGGCAAGGAGGAAGCACCTCCATTCCGTAAAACAGGTTGGACAAGAGACATCCAGCAGGGCTTGACCTGGATCCTGCAATCCTTCCTTGGCCATGGCAGCTCAGAGCCAGCTCCCCTCCCTCCCTTCTTAGGTGCTAAAATGGGAAGAGCCAGGTAGGAGCTGTGCGTGTTCTCTCTCCTCCGGCGACACACAATTGGTTGGTGAGCAGCGTCATTTTCAGCGAGCCCTTTTCAAACGCCGACACACCAGGTTTGACACGGGGCACCCAAAAATCCAGAGAGCCAAACCTTGGTCTCGCCGACCTGGGGCATCACAATGCGGAGCACTGAGCATCGCCCAGCGGCCTGCTGGCAGACAAGGCATCTTTTTGGGCTTTACTCGGGGGATCGTTATTCCTGCTGAAGTTTAAGCCTTTTGGACTGGCTACAGAGAACCGAGACCAAGTTGTTTCCACGCCCGCGCGGAGCCCAGGGCCAGGCGGGGGAGGCTCCCGTAGCCCGGACGGCACCGCTCGCGTCCCGGCTCCCCCTGGGCCCCAGCAACTCCCGGCGGGCCTGTTTTGTTTCCCTCGCTGCCAGCGAGAGATACTGCTCCTCCTCCCCGCTCACCCACGGCCCGGGATCGCGGGCCCGGCTCCCAGCCCTCCCGGTGAGCCGGGAACCCCCGCCCCGCGATGCCAGGGCCGGCCCGGCCCGGGGACTCGCCCCGAGCGCCGCCGGTGAGTCACGGCGGGCGGGCCGGGGCCTCCTGCTCCTCTCCCGCCAAGCTCCCGCTCTGCCGGGACGCGGGGCCCGAGGCCGCGACCCCCGCCGGGCTCCCGCTGCC
>VYZT01038361.1:91621-150987 GCA_013400735.1 Pomatostomus ruficeps | reverse complement strand
TGTCGGCTCGGGTTCTCTTCCTCCCTGCGAGGTTTCTCTGTCTGCCCGCCCTCGTTTGGGCAACCCGAGCCGCGAGAGAGGCGCTGCGGGACCAGCCCGGCCATCCTAGGGACGAGCCCGCAGCCGGGACGAAGGACGGGGCGGTCATGTCCCGTTCCTTGCCCTGCTCGGTGGTTTGGGTTTTCTCCTTGTACGTGTAATTATTAAAGATTCAAATGAAAACATAATAAAAGTTAATTCGGCAGCGTGGCGCTCTTGGAGTTCGCCGCTTGGTTTTCTGAGCGCGCTGGTCTCGTTGCAGACAGCAAGTTTTCGCTGCTTTCCATGTGTTCCTTTAGTTATTTTTCACTGGTTGTTCTAGGCTGAAATCTAGACCATGCGTACACAGATACTACGGGAATTCAGCGAGCTTTTATAAGGCAACCTGGTGCGTGGGCATCCGGAGGGATTTGGGCACAGCTCACAATTAAACACACAATTAAGCAGTGGGGTCACTGCTTGTCCATGACAGACGCACCGTGAGGTTTGGGATTTTTTGTTCAGGAGTATCCCGGCTCTGGGCCCTCACCCCAAACCATTGTTGTGTCTGCAGAACTAAATACGCATTAGTTTTCTAGAATATGCCTTTGTCTGAGGGTCACAAGCACCGCTGTGCACAAGGGTATGGAAGAAGGAATAATAATTTTCTTGGGTTTCAATGTGTAATTACAAACCTTAATTTTTAATAAGGTAGTTTATAACATTGCTGTGGTTTCATCACTGGCTATTACCTACATATGCATCATGCCCTTAGAAAATAAAAAGAGGACCTTTATTAAAAAAGACAGAGCTGTAGGTTTGAATAGCAGCTAGATATAACTTCCCTTACTTTGAAGTGTTGGGGGGGGATTATGTTAATGTGCTAGGAAAAAAAGAAGTGACTGGAAGATAGTAATGCATTTTGATGGCTAGATATAAATTCAACCCGAGAAACAATTGTAAGTTTATGATTGCAGTACCCTAATAAACCACACTTTTATAACCTTGCATGGAAAAACAATCTATTAGAATATCATAATAGCAGTGTAAAGATATATGTGGACATAGGAAGGTACAGACTGTGTGCTTGGCGTCAGTATTCCTTGATTTTCTGAAAACACTGATTCTGTTGTAAATAGCAAGTTTTTATTGTTTTGCATGTGTCCCTTTAGTTGTTTTTCGCTGATTGTTCTAGGCTGAAATCCAGACCATGTGTGATGACATAGATACTGGAGAAATTTAGCGATTCTCTATGAGGCAAGTTAAATAAAATACACTTTGCAAGTTTATCCCTGTATGTCTGTACTCTTTGTTAGGTCAGATCAGTCAGACATGGGTTAGAAAGCAAGACCAAAATCCTGGTTTTGAAAATGCACAGATGAGGGGGAGGAGAGCGCCTGTAATTTAGATTCAGATCCCCACTTTCCTTGAGAGAGAGGCTGGGCAGCTTAACTACGGGGCACTCTTAAATTGTGCTAATTAGCTATGAGACCAGAAATGCATTTTTCCATAATATTTCTTCATGAATGTTTAATTGTGATGAGATAAACAAAGATGTCCATAATAGGCTTCATGACTGCAATAAATACAGGATGTCTGAGCTATTGCTTGCCAAGACTTCCTTTTTTGTGTTATGGGCCTGAATGCTGGCATGCTATTGTATATATTGGTGGTAGTGATAAGAGAAGCCCTAGAATTTGTGTTTTAAATTAATAATGTTTAAATATCAGTGTTTCTCTTAGATTCTGACTTGGTTCAGGATCTAATCACCAATCAGAATGTAAAAAAAAAAAATACCTTACTTCTTTATGCTGCAGAGAAACTTTAAAAATCAATCAGGTGGAATAAATAACCTGTCCTTTGTGACTGTATGCAAATATCACTATCAAACCTAAGCAGGAACTGTGTGTTTTCTGTTTATTGGATTTAGAGTGAAACTGGGACACAAAAACTGGTTTAGCAGGATGATACAATATCCTGTATTAACTTGAAAATTAAAACCTTCAAGTCCAAGTATGAAAAATGAACGGATAACAAAAATAGAATAACAGGAGGAAAGCTGGTGTTCAGTGTTCTAGAGTTGTACTTAGAAAAAGAACGGAGGGAGGGCTTGTGTTTAGAGGTGTAGATAAGCTATTCCAGCATTGGTGCACTGGAGAATTTAAGCACATAGTTAATTTAAACCAGGTGATGAGGTTCAGTCTGCTTAAATCTAAACACATTCAGGTGGTTGGATGAATTGGCTGCTATGAAGAGATCCTTACAAATTGGTGCTTTCGGCTACTGTTAGTAGAATAGTTCTAATAGTTTAGAATGATGCATAAAGTGTCTGATGTGAAAAAATATCCTTTCTTGGCCGTGCTCTCAGGAGGAAAAGGAAAGGTGAGCTTTCGGATGTGTGAGTCTTGAAGAAGCTCTTGAGGTTCTGCTTTAAATCTTTCTAAGCTTTTTGGTCTGATGAAGGTTGCCAGTCTTCCCTACCTCCTTTTCTAGTGTGAGTTGCGAGTGAACTGTCACTGACAACTAAGACAGACTGTCTTGGGATGCTTTGTGGATAATGACCCAAATTCAGCACTGTTTGATCTATTCTGGGCCTGCCTAATTCCTGCTCTGCCGATATAAGGAAATTAAATGAGGTCGTGTGTAGTCAAAAATGAAGTGGTTAAGTTGAAAATTACAGAGGCTTGAAAAAGATAAATGATCAAAGACTGTATAAATGTGTTGCTATATGAAATATACAGCACTTTACACATGAAATAAGGTTATGAGGAGAAGTGTCTTTGGGGCCTCAGCAAGCAGCCACTTTCCAAATTCTGCAATACTTTACCTTATCCTGGAGGAGTTCCATGGGACTCAAACTCCCTACTCATGTAAGAGCTTGTGAGATTGTGCTAAAGGCTACGTGACTTTATCCCTTGTCTTGTGAAGGTGGGCTGAGCTAGGAGGGGGCAGAAAGGTAAAAGCAGGGAGAAAATTGCAGATCCTATGGAAACTCAGGCTGCAGTTCACCCCAACACCTGGACCTGCAGTGGCTCTGTCTGGGTGTTGTGGCTCTGCCCAAGTCTGGGCGTGTGTCATCCTTGTACCTCTAATTGAAATCGCTAGTAATGGAACCTGGAATGGGAGTGTGCTCTCCACGGTGGGGAGGGCATGGAAACACACTGCAGAGGCACAAAACATGGGAGGACTGGAAGGAGGTGAAGCAGATAAGGGATGATGGTCAGCACAAAAGGGGGTGTAAATTTTAGAAGAGTAAGGAGTTGGAAATGGTAGGAATCAATGAAGACAGCCCTAGGAAAGAGGATAAAGAACATGAAGAGGAGCAGTCGGGGAAATGCTGTGGCTATAAGATGGTGGAGGATTGCTCCAGTGCTGCAGTTCTAGAGGGTTCAAATGAGTTCAAATTTATTTGCCTGCTTTGTTAAAAAAGAAACCACTTATTTATGTGTGCAAAGTGTAAAAAAAATGTTTTATACAGCATATCTCAGCCTCACTTTGCAGATTAGGCAACTTTCCAGCAACATTCGTGGAAAGCTCATGAGAACTGAAAAATATCTCATTCATAGGAGGAAAAGGTGGAGTTACATCTAGCAAATACACAGGTATGAAATAACCTTTATAAACACTGCAACTAAAATTATTGGAATAGATTTCATAAGAGAAAATTAACTGTCTTCAAATAATGGCCTTAGTGAATTCATGCCCTGTAAGAATAATGCCACAATAAATGAGGTGGCAAAGAGAAATAAGTGAGTAAGCTAAAGAGCAGTGGATTATATATTTGGAAATAGTTTATAATTGTAAACATTTTAATTTTTAAAAAGTATAGTTTTATGGATTTAGAAAAATATTGAGTAATGTGGTGAATCTGAAATATGAGAATGTCTTGCTTTCTATCTGTTCACAATTTAAGTTGAACTGGGCATGTATGTGAAGCAGAGAGTGTATTGTTGGTCTTATTCATAACTTAATTGTTTTTTGTGTTCTCTGCCTAAAAAGAATCAATTGCCAATGGACCCTTCTAAGCCTTACATCTTACAAGGTGTAAGGGTAAAGGGAAAAATACATTTAGGTGTGTAAGCATGGCTTGGTTTAATTTGTTCCTGTGAGTACTTGTTGACATGCGTGGAGATTGAGATCGTCTTTTTATGAGAGAGGATATTTGTGATGTGCATGTGTTCCTTGATAATCTGCTGAATTTTCTTGACAGGCCCATGAATAAGTAAAAACTAGTAAGGATGAGTTAAAGGGAAACTGTAGTGCCTGAAATGTGAAACGTTACTCTAGTTTGCTGAAAAGCTTTTAGTGAACTGGAACCTTGAACGTATAAAGGGTGTTGTTGTCATCTCAATGTTTTGCTCCTAAAAGCATTTGTGAACAGTTTTGGGGGAAAAAAAAAACAACCAAAAAAACCCCCTAAAGCCCTCCCCTAAAAAAATCCCCAACTGTTGCTCTGAGTTTTGCAGTTTCTCAGTGTTTTTCCTTGCTGTAAATACTTTCTCACACTTCTGTAAACATGGCCATAGTTTCCTAACAACTATCTATGTTTTGCTAACTGTCTGTGTTGTTTATCAATTTGCTATACTGGGTGGAGAAATATAATAGATTGATGCTTTGACCAATGGAATTGAGAGGTGGTCATTTCTACCTCAAATCCATGGTGATTTGTAAAAACATATAAATAAAGGCAGAGGGTTCTGTCCTCTCTCTCTTTTTGCCCTCTCCGTTTGCTGTCTCTGTGTAGTCTTTTATTTAGCTCTCCTTTGAGCTCCTCAGCCTAGCCTGACCCAGTACTACACCCAACAACAAAAATAAAAACATCAGACTCCCTCCTCCTTAATACTTGTGAGATTAGGCAAGTTTTTCTGTTGCACAGAATCAGCTTAGCAAAGTAAGATAGTTTTGTATGCAAGAGTGCACCTTACTTTTAGTCACTTTCAGCACCCTCTTAATAAAGTAAGAGTCCAGTGAACTGTTCATTATGTGCATGAATTTCAGTACTTTGTGAGGCCCCCTAAATGCCTCCCCCCTCCTTACAGAAATCTGGTCTTAATTACCACCTTGATTGGTGATAATAGGACACTTTTGGCTTGCAGGCTGCATCTTCTATAACCTTCACGTCTGATTGCAAGGTTTTTCCTTTGTGGAAGAGCAAATGCTTCACTGTAAAATAGTGCCATTACTTTATAGAAGCAGAGCCAGTTTTGCTTCAGTAATCAAGTACAGTAGGACATCCTATTTCTGTAGGGCATTCATGAAATCAGAGGTTATACTTTTAAGAGCTTTTGCTTGCAAATATCATTTCTTTAAATGACTTTTCCCAGGGAGAAAAGGAAATCCAGGCTAGCAACAAAATAGGTAAATACTGTTAGCATTTCATCACAAGCTTCAAGACTTCCTTAAGGCATCAAAGTTTAGAAAAAAATAGAGTAAGATATTATGGGGAGGATATTTATTATTACAAACTGCAAAGTCAACAGGGACTGCTAAATGTTCTTGCAGTCATAATAGCCTATCTCATGTTAATTCTAGCCCAAAGCTCTGTGACTCTTTATGTGCAGAGATAATGGGGGGTAAAACTGTATTTTTAGTATAGCAGCAGATTCCTCCCAACCGTGGAAAATAAATTAGGGAGCTTTACAAACTAAAAATGATTTGGGCTTTGAAGGAATTCCCAGCAATAATATACAAGACTTATTACCCTGGATAGTTAGAAGGTCCCATATGTTTATGGCTGATAGTAGTCATTTTGATTGAATATTGCCTCAGCAACTTGTTTTCTAATAATTTGCCCGGAACCCAGATCTGTTGATCCTAGAGAAAAGATCTTTTTGGTAATGACATTCTTGTTTTTACTCCCTATATGTCTCTTAGGTAAAACACAGTGTATTTTGCCTAGGAAAAATGCTGCATTAGTGGTAAACTTGCTATACTTAATTTAGCTGGAGTTCACTGCACATCAAGGTTTAGCACATCAAGGTTTAACACATCAAGGCTTGAGTTAAATAGGTTTGGATTTGAGAACAGGTGTGAGGTTTTGTTTGGGGTTTTTTTGAGTAAAAGACACTACAAGTAGTTGTTCTAAAATAATGCCTTACAAATGTAGAAAATCCAGCTTAAGGTTATTGCTGTTCATTATTTGTTTGACATTGTTATTTAGGAACATGGATGCTTTGGGTTTGGAATGCTGCAAAATGGGGGGGGGAGGGGGAAATCATTCCATCCCCCAGAGAATTGTCCCAAAATAGTAAGAAATAATATGTGAATGTTAACAAACTGGGCAGAAAGTAGAAGTTAATTTATGTAGTCTCACATACTGTCTGTGCATAGGTGTCAAAGTAAAAGGAAGTTAAGCTTTAGAAAAAACCCTTCATCAGTAAGGAGAAAACAAAAGATTCTTGTCAGAAGCAATGTAATAGCAAAAAAACTTGACAAGAATTGAAGGAATCAGTGTGGTCTCTGAGGGTGTGGAGGTGGTGTGGAGTTTGGGATGGACCAGGGAAAAAACCTTGAATATACCTGCAGTGTTTGTAGTGAGTATCCAAAGGAGCCACCAGGAAGGAGGCGATAAAAATGGTAATGTGGTGAAGGAAAGGATCTAAAGAGACAGTCTTTTGGGGTTGCATTTATTGAGTGGAGTTGTGATGGTGTTCTTGCATTCCTGTGAAGATAAAGTAATTTTAATATATTTAGGAAAGTTAGCATTTCTTTTAAATGTAAAGAGAATAGAAAAGTATCTCTTAAAACTGGAAATGTCAGTTCAAGGATGTCTTATCCTGGTCTTGTTGTTAATGATTTATATTTTCCCTGGGGTTCAGAATGCAGTACACTGTCCTGTGGGAACAGCCATAGCTGCCTATGGCCCAATCCAACAAAAAATATGTTCAGTTCCTCTCTGACAAAATATATATAAACCTCAAAGTCACTAGAATCTGCTATGAAAGCATACAGTGCCAGAAAGATATATTTTATATTGCATTGGACCCTAAAGTGTTATAAAAAATGGCATATCCCTTTTTTCTTTTTTATTTTTTTTGGTACTTTTATGATGAGAAAGACAGCATTAAGCAGTTTATTGCAGACCTGGTTTATGCCTTGCAAGAGAGCAGTGTAGTAGACCCTTGTGCATGCTTTGTTTTCAGCACCAACACTGGAAGCAATTTTGAATCTCATTTGATTTTAGTTGAATCTATGCTCTCTTTGTTGTATGTGTGAGCGTCAGTATTTAAAAAGAAAACAAACTAATGTTGTTTTCACGGTTTAAAAAGGCATTTAATTTATTTTTGATTAGTTCAAACTTAATTTTTACATAATGTTTAACAGTTTCTTTCTTAACCCTTTAATGCCATCACCACTTTATACAGCTAGGATAAAGCATATGCCATTTTCATGGATGGGGAAAAGCATTCAGCCACATGTAAATGAGGATTCAGTCCTACAAAGCCAGGAAAGACATTTGGGCACGTTAATTTCAGCAGGAATTTGGTGCATAATCCCTGTGGAAGTTAATTGGGCTGTTTCATTGGTAAGGGAGGCAGCCAGGATCCCTGGAAGTGTCTGTGTCCCTCTGGGAGACTCGGCTGGTGCTGACAGGAGAGGTGTAAGCAGCCTCTCCTTTGCTCATACAGTGTCCAGTCTCCTGGAATCTCATTAGATCCTGATTCAGGGACCTTGTCTGGCTTAACCTTTACGTTGTGCCTGGAAATGGCTCTCTGTGGTGGCTATTTATTTCTTCTATCAAGTTTTTAAAGTGGTTAATGTGGCAACAGTTTGCTTATAAAATAGCATCACTAAGTTTGCTTGCTCGTTGATTCTAATAGAGCTGGAACTGCCAAAAAATTGTGTGTGACAGTTATGGACCCTGGCCCTATTTTAGAGGGAGAACATGGACCACAGAGTGTTCTGATGTCCCAGTCCCTTAAAGTTGTTCTGAGCCTGCACTCAAAGGGTTGATCCTTCTTTCAGCTGAAAAGTCCTTTTATCACAATTGTGTTATTTGCTGTGCTCTCCTGGAGATCTGCGTCCTTCCAAGTAGGAGGGGATCCTGTGGCTGGGGGAAATGCAGCTGGCTGGGAAGTCAGGGAAGAGAAATCTCTGTGATGGGGTGTGTGGGGTTTTTTTTTGTTTGTTTTTTTTGTTTTGGTTTTTTTTTGCAACAGTGATTTCCAATTGTAACTGCTCCTGGGAATTAGATATTTTAGTTTAAAGAACTGTCTCTGTATAACAGGTATTTTACATGATTGTGACAGCATTCTGGCATGGGCTGTTTTGTTCAGAGTTCTGCTGACTATATCATTTAATAAATGAGGTATTTCATTATTAAGTGTCTGATCAGAACCAAGGAAATTTGTAATGTTGGCCAAATTCTAAACTTGCAGTTTAGCTGTCACTGCAGTATCAATTACAGATGGTTCTTGTGGTTTTTGTTGCCATTCACATTCATGGAATGCCTTAATAAAGGGAATAAAAAGAGGATTATCATGCACTTTCCTCTTGTACAGAAATAGATGATACAAGCACATCAATTTTGTCTCACTTATAAATAGCTCCCGGAAATAGTGGTCTATAAGGGAATAGGGCTGATTGACTCATTCGTTGTGAATAATTTAGCCTCAAAGATTAGCATTTTTGTACATGTATTATCCATGGAGGACTGAATTCATCTATTTGTTATTATAATCTTCCATTTAATAGTTTATGAATTGCTGTCTGAATTTTTTGGAGATGTGCTTAATTCGCTGCTTTGTTATACGTGATGTGTGATGGTCCTCTGAGTTATCTTGACAATTTGTGGTCCTTGCTGGAGGACTGGGACATTCAGCTGGAGAACAATGGCAGGGTCCACAGTTTCTTGTGGCCACACAAGGAGATGAAGAGGATTCATATGCCAGCATTTTTTAAGAAATGGTCACAATGAGGGAAAACTCTTCAGACTTGCAGTGGTGGTGAGGGCTGTTTCACAGCAATTTTTTTTTAATTCAGATTTGTGCAAGGCCTTGCAGAGAGCAAATTCCCCTTTCTTTTGTGAAGATGCAGAGTGACACAGAGCCAGGGTGGGACTGGGAATGTGAAGTCCATAGTTCCAGCTCCCAGGCATGAAGCACTGCATACAGAGATAATGGAGAGCTGCTGAGGAAGGCAGTGCAAGTGCCAGAAACAGGCTGTGTACGTTAGCATGGTGTTCTACCTATTAAAAAAAACAAAAATCAAGTTTCTACTTCAGGGATTTCTTGGACACCTCTATTGGGTTGTGTTTTGTGTGTTCACCTGTGTGTGTCCATTGTAAATATATGCACACATGATCTCTATGTGCCTCCATTTTCCCCCCTACTCATTTCTGCTCTGGGTGGGAGTGGCCTTGTTTCTCAGCAGCAAACAGTGATAGCAATCCTTTACCACTTCCTACGCAAGATTCTTGTGTTTTAGTCCATGGTTTTGGGGTGCTGTGACCATGCTGACCATTGTCATGGAAAACCCAACGGTGCTTTGGATTGCCAGGTTGCACCAATTAGTACCAGGAGGAACGAAAGTTATAATCACACAAGCAAATACACAAAGCCACCGAATGTTAGTTTTATGCATGGTTACAATCGATGTCAAAGCTATGAGATGTTGTATAATCAAATAATTTATTAGGCACAGCTGGTTAACTGCTCACAGCAAAACAACCTGTAGCTTAATTGCTCCTTCTATTGCACTGTTTTTCTGCGTGGTCCTTCTGGCCCCAATACCCAAAGCAGAAAAACCCTGCCTTAGGCTTCCAGAGAGTTGTGCAAGAAACTGTGGGTCATAACTCATCCATGTCAAATTAATGTTGTTGTCATGGGACATCAGTGGCATGATGGAGGGAGAATAAGGGCATTAAGGAGAGTTAGTCCTTCAATAGGACTTCCCTTCTAATTTCATTGATATGCTAAATAGAATTGTATCTTTTCTTTTCTTTTTCCCTAAGAAATGGGGATAAAATTAAATAAATACATTGAGGAAGAAATGTGAACCTTGTTGTTCTAAAGTATTAATAATTTGTTTCCATTCAAAATGGAATTGTTCTATACATTTAGAAATGCAATAAAGAAAGTTGCTACACGCTATTAATTCTAAAATTTCTTTTCCTCTAAGGTAGTTTTTGACAAGTTCAACTATTTTACTCTCTAAAGTACAAAGCTAAGTCTTGCCTAACCCATATTCTACAATGGCTGTTTTTCATTTTGTTTTCAGTATAAGCAGCCAGGTAAATGAAGAATACTGATTCTTAGTGACTTGTATGCTTGGGGATCACTTTGAACAGAACCAAAAATGTTTCTGTGAGTCTTTGATTACCAATGGGAGAATTTGAGAAATAGTGCTTCATTTAATCATTGGAGCCCTTTATATGTAGTGTTGGATTTTCATAGTAATCACCTCGTTAGGCACATGAGTCTATTGCAGGGACAGGTGATGTTTAGTCAAACAAGACTTATGTCTTCAAGTCGTTAATTTACCTTATCAACACAAATGGCTGTTCAGTCCTATGGTATAATGGTGAATAGTTGCTTATTCCTGTTTTAAAGATAAAACTTTTTCCTGCTTATGTCCACGTGTGAAGGTTACATCAGTTTAACTTTAGCCTTCACTGTTAAATATTTCAGATTTTGTGAATAGCTCTGGTGCTAGATACTGTTGAAAATGTATTTGTAGGTCTTCACACTTTGTCTTCATGTTTAGAAGCAGTGATTTCTTAAACTAGTAAATACATAGGGATAAAAATAAAGTATAGGTTAGTGTATCAGGTAATACTCTAATTTTCATTGCTGGTTTACTTTTTATTTATGCAATGCTCAGTACATTGAATCTGTGCTATTCAGTGGGGTTGAGAGTTCCTACTACTTTGCAAATCCACCACTTGGTATGGGAATTTCTTCTGCTGCTGAACACTGGGATTGGGCAAGGTCTGTTCCCACCTTTCTTGTCTATGCTGTATTTCCTGCGAGACTTTTGTAAACATTTTAACTACATGGAAGCTCTCCTTCTGGGCAGACCACTTAGCACCTTTTTCTTGTGATTTGTTCAGCTCACATACATGTCCTGGCAGGTTCTCCAGGGTAATTTTTAGGTCATATCACTTATCACTGTCTTCTTGTCTCTGTAGAACTAGAAGTGAGAAGCTGTGAACTCTATCTCAGCACTTGTGCAAAACAGCCCTGAAATTTGATCTCATGCCCATTGCTCTTACAGATGTGTCCACCTTGACAGAACATGGCTGTGACTTGAACATTTGGTGGCTTCCTAGTTTTCAAATATGCATTTAAAGGAAAGGAAAAATAAGATGAAAATTTAGTTTTCTGTTTGGTTTTGGCCGTCAAAACTGCCTTAAACTATTGAATATGACTAATATACCTTGTCATATATTTGTCTCTGCTAATTTCTTCCTAGATAAGTAACTGGATTCACTTCTTTTATTCCTGAGTGATTTATTTGTTTATTTTAATAAATGATAATAGGAAACTGGAAAAAAACCCCCACTGTGTTTGCTTGCATGATGATCTGTAGGTAGAATGATCTTGTCAGGAGAAAAGCAGATATTCTTATGTAACTTTTTCCAATTTGTTTCCAATTTGTTCTACAACAAACTTGACGTCTGTTTCTAGAACATGCATGAAAAGTCAGTCAGAAAAATAAGCTGTGGTGAGCTTAAATTGGTTTTGCAGATGTTCAGCACTTTTGTGGTAAAATTCTAATTATGGCTTCAAAACAGAAAATGGTTGTGAGCCAGAGCTAATGAGTTGTGATGCATACAAAATGCTATATGTGTGTTATTTATCTGTATATTTTGTGCAGCTAGCTGAACGGGAACATAAACCAATAATAATTTCCTTTTATACCATTCTTCTTTAACTTTGAACCTTTCTCAGCTGGAGACCCGGTTTCCCAGTTTTTTAAGTACTTTACCAAATGTACAGATCCCAAGGAAATCGAGCCATGCATTTCTCCCAACTTGTGGCCGTTATTCCTGCTCCCAGTTTCTAAACAGGAGGATTGTTCATCGAGTGCTGAACTCAGGATACCACGAACATAGCTCCACAAGACCATGTTAAAAATCACATGAAAGGGGAGAAGATAGGTTAACATGCTATAACTAGTCCTGAACAACAAACGCTGTGCTTAATGACATTTAGAACTAGATTTTAGAGGAAACACAGGGAAGTAAACAAGAGCTAAAGGGAACAAGGGACTGCAGAGGGAGGGAGGCTGGGGCCACATGATTCCTCCCCTCGCTGGTATCAGTGGATGTGGCAACAGTGTGATATATTCAGCGTGGTGCTAACATTTGCATTACAAATGCTCGTGCTGGGTTTAGAAAAGACCTAACAGATTGTCATTGCCCAGAGCACTGGCATTACAGTTCCAATAGAACACGGCTGGTAAAGTTTTTCTTAACCCTTGTGCTACCTCCAACCAGTTTGAAATAGAATTGTTTGCCCAGAGTGAGCTCTTCTAGACAAGTGCATGTTTTCATGCCCACAGAGATCTGGATAAAACAGTTGCCTCTGTTAATCGCTGGCATCTGGGATATTGCATGATTTGAGATGCGTGGATACTCTCAAGTGCTGGAGTAATAGATGATGCACAGCTCACTCCTCACAGCACTGCTGAGATTGCACCCTTGGCTGGCGGGAAAATGAAGTATTATGCAAGGCTTTTCACACATTCTGTTTTTCTTGTATTTTCTCCAGTTTTCTGAAGGCAATAAAATTAACAGACTTTTTCATTTATGCCATTGTTACAATGCTGCCATTTGGTTTAATTTCAGTTGTTCTAATTTAGATTGGTGGAAGTTGGAAGAGAATCTTGTCCTCTAAATGAATACATCTTGAAAATGTCGAGGGTTTGTTTTGCGAATATTTTATTTTTTAAAATTCTTCTGTAAATGAAAAAAAATCCTACATTTCATTTGCCTTGAATTTCATCAGCTAATTTGAAACCAGTGAATCTCACAAATTTTTGAACTTGATTTTTGGATCTAGAATCACAGAATCATTTGGGTTGGAAGGGACCTTAAAGCTCATCTAGTTCCAACCTCCCTTCCATGGGAGGAAACATCTTCCACCCGCCTACATTTCTCAAAGCCCAATTCAACCTGGCCTTGAACACTTCCAGGGATGGGGCAGCCACAGCTTCTCTGGGCAACCTGTGCCTCACCAATCTCACAGTAAAGAATTTCTTCCTAATATCCAATTTAAACCTGTTCTCTTTCAGTTTAATGCCATTCCCCTTGTCCTATTGCTGCATGCCCTAAGGAAAAGTCCTTCTCCAGAATTTTGCAGGCCCCCTTTAGGTACTGGAAGGCTGCCAGTTGCCTTCCTGGAGC
Organism: Pomatostomus ruficeps; assembly: GCA_013400735.1. Lineage (NCBI taxonomy): Eukaryota > Metazoa > Chordata > Aves > Passeriformes > Timaliidae > Pomatostomus > Pomatostomus ruficeps. Next base: position 137,621 of record VYZT01038361.1, on the reverse strand, counting down.
CTTCCCGTCTTCAAGCTGAACAATCCCAGCTCTCTCAGCCTTTCCTCCTAGGAGAGGGACTCCAGACCTGACCATCTTTCTGGCCTCCTCTGGACTTGCTCTAAGATGTCCATGTCCCGCTTATATTGGGGGGCCCCAGAGCTGGATGCAGCACTTCAGGTGGGGTCTCACAAGAGCAGAATAGAACTGAAGAGTCACCTCCCTCAGCCTGCACTCAGTCCTGCTGTCCGTGTCACCAACGAGGCTGTTAAACTGTGCCAGTCCCAACACTGACCTGTGAGGATGCCACTTGTCACCGCTCCCTACACCTGCACATCAGCCTGTTGACCACAACTCTGAGTGCAACCATCCAGCCAGTTCCTTATCTGCAGAGCAGCCCATCTGCCAAATTCATGTCTCTCCAGTTTAGAGGCAAGCATGTCTCACACTAAGGAATTCTTCGTGTTTTCCATCCCACTAAAGAAAATCAGATCTGTGTGAACATCCATCAGTCTCAAGAGTGGTTGTAAAAGTTATTAATCACATCAGAAAAGCATTGAAAATGTAAAAAAAAACCCCAAATCAACAAACCCACCCCAAATCCCCAAACAAACCAAACAACTCCAAATCTACTCCTTTGTTATGTTAATTCAATAAAAGAAACATTTTTTTATTTGAAAAAATGTCTTTAAACTGATATAGTTCCAAATATAGCCAGGTAATCAGTGTTTTGTACTGTGATGTCATCTTACATTTACAACTGGTTATGTTACCAAAACTCCCCTCCTCATCAGCGTATAAAAGATCCTTAATATTGATATGTGTTGCATCAAGCAATTTAATATATGATGGTTTGCAATTAAATGTAAATGTCCTAAACAGTTGTCTCAAAGAGGAGTACGTAACTTCGGCATTTAGTGGGCAACTGCACTGTGTACTTTGAAGGAGAGACACAGAAATAGCTATTATTATCTGGAAACCACTGTCCTTATCTAAAGGATCTGTATGACATTTGAAAAATGACAACTTCCAAAAGTTACTATACAAAACTATTTCAATGCCTCAGAAACAAAGTTTCTCATTGCTGTGAAGAAAGACATGAGGTCCAGTTTTGTAACCGGGTAATAATACATCCCAATTCATCGCTTATTTTATTTAGATGTCCTTTATGGAGTGTATCATCATGTTGAAGATTCTCAATGTATAAAAATAACCCCATAGGTCCTCTAAGCAATCTCTTTCAGGACAGAAGTATCGTCTCTGATGGGTTGGTGTCTTGTCTCAAGGAGCATTATTAACTTATTTGAGAAGGCAGTATTTCATGTGGGCTGTTTTTTGGCTGTTGGTATTACAGTTTACCGTTATTAATTAATGACATGCAGTAAAAATCTTCCATAAATATTCTATGTAGATGACAAAAGGGTCTAACATGAATATGTTTCAAAACACTGTGTGAAAGAGGATGTAACAGCATGGTAAAAAAAAATAGCATCATAAAGCTGCATTCCAGAATTTGTGCAAACGTCCCAAGCAATAATAAATAGGATTTTGTGGGTGAGGGGTGGTCATTGTATCTTTTTTATCATCTCTGAGAGAAATGAGCTGTTTCTGCAATTAGCTTGCCTATTTCATCAACTTAAAACAACCTTTCCTTCTCAATTTTAAGAATGGTTTTTGGCTGAAAGGAAAGGGCAGATTTGTGATTATCTGAATTGTGAAAAGACATAATATTTTATTAGCACTCTTGGCAGCAGCACTCATGTATGCAAGCTGTAGCACAATCCATGGTATTTGTTAGAGTAAAATCTAATTAAAAATTAAACTAAGCTGATGGCATTCAAACTGCCATTGGAGGGGGTGGATTGGGTTCTATGGCTCTCTTTGTACATATGTGTGCTTCTGCCTTTTTGTTCTGTGGCAGCCAAACAGCTTCTCTCTGAGCTCAGCAATGTGTTAGCCTGCAGTTGGTTTGTGTGCTGCTGTCAGACAGCAAACACACAGCCTGGGATTTGCCAGGGTTTTGTGTGATCCTTGATAACCTCTGTGATCCTGGATAACATCTCTGCCCAGGCATTTTCAGTGCTCAAACATTGTGAGCTCTATTTTGCTCCTAAATTTTACTCAGCACTGTTTCACTGAAGATTTGGATATGCAAAATGGAGTTTATGTGACTTTCCTAGATAAGAGCTACATCCAACTAGCTAAAGCACCCACTGCTGGGGGTGCTCTGCTCTAGGTCACTGAGGATGGCAGCAGTAAATCTCGAGTTTCATTTTTGCATGTGAAGAATGACAGCTCAGTACAGTGTTTTCCTGTCTGATATGTCAGTCTGGCATGTAAATGCACTCCTCTTCCTGATGCGCACGGAGGGCTTGAGACAGGATTACAGCAGCTGAATAAAGAGCAGGACGTGCCATGGGTTGTTTTCCCTGACAAATGGGACTTGTGCTAACTGTCAGCAGGGCTTAGAGAAAACCATCTTTTAAGTCAGGACTCTTGTACATACCTGGTGAGCGACTTGCTCATCTGAAAATTAAGTTATTCTGTGCAAGTTTCCACACTGCCACTTTGCTGGGTTCAATTTCCACAGTTTCAGCTGGATGTGATCAGCATATTATCCATTTCCTTCCCTGTTTTCTGTAATATTTGTTTTGAAAAGCATACCAGTCAGGGGGGAAGGTATATTTCTTTGTGATGTTTATTCCTTCTTTTTGATGCTTAGCCAGAGAAGACTAATCTGAATATATAAACTGGTGAATTCAAAATAGTAAGTGAAGATAAACTGTTTAGCAAAAGAAGTGAATTGGTAAAAGATGATTACTCAAAATTTTATGTAGACGCTTAACACACTTGTTTCTCTTAAATCAATTTTCTTCTGTGTGTAAAGGAAAAGAGCAACCTCTTAAAATTTCCATGAATCTTACTAAATTCAAAACACTGTGTGTAGTATCTGTAACATTGTTTGAATCTTATATCCCTGGTTTCAGTATATGCAGAGATGCAAGAAAAAATAGTGGTTCTGTACTTGGTGAAAAGTGTCCTCTAGATACTGGAAAAGTGAAGATTGATCAAAGACTTGGAGCAGTTTTATACCAAGGATCTGAGGGAAAAATTATAAAGAAGTAGTGAAATAATACAGGCAATCTCTTTTACCCCTTTTTTTTTTTTTTTTTTTTGGCTGCTACGAGTGTTTGTCTCCACATCAGGGAAGTTTTTACAGAAAACTTCTGTAAAATTACAGAAAAATTTTTTTACAGAAAAATTTTTTTACAGAAAAATTCTGTTTTACTACAGAATTCTTAAAGTGTTTTCATTCAGAGTGGGTTTGTGTTTATATTTTAATGTTTTCCTATGCACTAGAAGATGATAATGATTGTAATAATTGCCATTGTGATTGGGAGCAGACCTGGAGTCTAATGGAGTTTAATGAAATTTTGGTGTAGCCTGAAATTTCTTTTCAGTGGAAACAAATACAGTGAAGTTCTTTCCTGGTGTCCCACAGGAGCATCTCCTGTGATTTTTGCATCTATTAAGGTGATTGGCAGCATTTTCAATCCATTTTCCAATTATCTCTCTGAACACTTTGGAAAATTCAATTGCCTAAAGCTCCTCTCCTTCCCTGTCTCTGTCCCCCACCCTCTTTAGTTATGCTACTCCTTATTTAAATAAGTTGAAGAAAGAAAAAAATGCATAGCAACATTTGCTGTGGCAAATGTGAGAGGTCAGATTCTTATGGAGAACAAACCAAATTTGGTGAAACTATGAAAATCCTTTTCCAGTGCTTTATATGCTTTGATGGTGTTAGCAAAAGCTGTTATGGGGTGTAACATGCTGCCATGCTCTCTTGCACTTTGTCACAAGAGAGTGCACTGACAGTTTCTTGTGCAAGAGATTGCTGTATATATTTTGAGTTGAGAATTCAAAACTGTGATATTTTAGAGTTACTTCATATACAAACAAAGAGGAAGTTTTGTAGAGGGGTTTCCTCCCCCTCTCCCTGCAAGGACTTCATTTTATATAGACACTGATAGTCCCTGAAAAGGTTTTGTACTTAAGGAGAAATTGGCTTGCCTTTTTTTTTTTTTTTTTTTTTTTTTTTTGGGTGGAATTAAATTTTAAACCTTTTTTTTTGTGGATGGACATGAAATTCATAACCTTTTAATGTCTGTTTTATTTCCCTACTAATCACAATCCTTTCACCCTCCTCCCTGTCCATGCTCTTGGTCAATGGCTTTGCTGCAAAAATTGACTGTGGATGGAAAACGAGAACAGAGACCAATGGTAAATCTAAATATGTAAATGCATTTCAAAAGTGATGTCCTTGACAGTAAATCTATAAAAGAGCCTCACTCAGCCCTCATATCATACTGTTGCCCAGCATCCTACCTAAGCCTATTACTGTTCATACTTGCTGCCAGCATATTTGTTAGCTCTTTAATCTTTTAATTCCTATCTGAGAGAGAAATAATGATTGGCTGTAATTATATATATGTGCATGTGGGTTGTATGCCCATGCAACCCAAATTTTATTTCTGCTCTTCCTTGTGTTGTTGCTGTGCTTCTCTTCCTGCATCTTTACAAAGGGCACCATGATGCTACTTGGCAACTTTTTGATGCAGAGTCTCAGCACTGGGCAAACAGCTGTGCAGTCTGGAGAAGCTGACTACACCTTTACTCTTCATGGTTTCCTGAGCTGTGTACTGAAATTGCCCACATCTGGACCTAGACGTGACTTATGGTCTCATGGCCATCCAAATGGGCTTTTTTGTACTTAATTCTGAAAAGCAATCAGGTTGTAGTTGCCTTTCTGTGAAACATGATGTCTATGACAATGTGCCAACAGCCTCTATGCATGGCTGGATTTGAATGTTCCTTTACTGGCCGAGCTCTTCACACCTTTGTCCCATGCAAAGATTAAAAACATCCATTTGGAAAGTGATTTTGCCGTGGCAGCCTCATGACAGCCCATTCCATTTCCCCACATCCCTGCTACTTCATTACAAAGAAAACACCTGCTTGGTAGGGAGCAAAGGCCAAAAATATGATTGGGAGAATGTGGTCAGCAAAACTGCTCAAAGGAAAAGAAAACTTTATTTCCTGCAAGAGCCAACATGATTCTGAGTGTGTGTGGAAATGAATAGAGGTGGGGCACGGGAGGTAATGGGATGTGTGAAGAGGGAGACAGGAAAGCAGTGTGTGAAGCAAACAGCCAAAACGCAAATATTTCCACAGGTGCTACCACGGCCATTCAGAGCCCAGCTGTAATGACCTGGGTACCACCTGACCTTTTCCATGGCATCAGAAGTGCTTTGGGATGTTGTGTGGGTGCTTGGTATGTTGAGAGCTGCCTGTTGCACTGTGAAAGCTGGGAATGTGCCAGAGGACTTCATGGTTGTGTGGGCTGCTTGCTGCTCCGGTTGGTTTTCCACCCTTAGCTACTGGACTGTACCACCTGTGCTCCTGGAGCACACGGCCAACACTGGGGTCAGAGTGGGATCGGTGCCCTTCTGCTCCAACCAAAACCAGTCAGGAAGCCCAGCTCTGAAGAGCTGTTCTGAGTATATAGTGTAACAATCAAAACTCCCCCGCTGTTAAAAATCCCCGAAGGTCAGCTGTGTGTGCTGGAGCAGAGCCCCAATTCCCTGACTGTGCTGGGCTGTTTTGGCTCCGCTGTGCTCTGCCCACGCTCCTGGAGCGAGAACGCGGTGACGACTGCTCAGGTGTGAAACCATCTGGAGTTACCTCCAGTGCAGAAGACCACGAACCTCTACGAACAATGTCCATTTAAAACTGACCAACAGATGGCACCATCAGTCTCCTTTTCTCCTGTGGCTTAGGCACAAATCCTAATGCAAACCCGTGTCCAGACCTCTCCGCTGCTAAATCCAGTAATTGCTTTCTAATTAATATTTCATTTAAATTCCTAGTGTCTTGTAATAGCGCTTAAAATCTGTACATGCCTACATGTGCAATGAAACAAATTATTAGGATACATATTCATAATTTAACCTCTCATGTTCCTGCTAGTGTATTAAATGACTCTTGATTTTCGAAGGTTTTCTAAGTCAATGCTCAATTTGAATAATTTAAGTAGAAAAGGCACAGATGCATACAATAATGAAGAGGTAAAATGCAGTTTGAAAATTAGTGTAACAAGGTAAATTGCATAAAAAGCACACTGCACTGATTTCTGGGAACTCTACCATTCTCTTTTCTCAGATTTATAGTAAATTTTTGTTGTATTCTGCGCTTTAAGATACATCCTCAGGATCTGTAGGGAACCCCATCAACTGATAAAAATGATAAATTATAGCGGCTACCTTCTCCTGTATTATCTGAATTGCTAATTAGATTTTCAGAATGAGACACTGCTGAGAATGTTTTGGAATTGGAGTTGCCTGGACCCAGAGAAAACAAAAAGTCACAAGGAAAGAAAGTTCAACATAGGAGTTTAAAGGAACCATTATATACTTTTGAAGGGATGGATGCTAAGCCATGCAGGCATCCAGCTTTGATTAGGTACTGTGGAAGAGAGAGAGAGCTGAGGCTCTCCTGTGTGTCCCATCCCTGCAATACGAAGGGGTTTTTAGTTCTGTGTGAAATTTCCTGTATTTCAATTTGTGCTACTGAGAGGTGTCTGCTTCCATCACCTCACTCATACATATTGACAATAACCAACCCCACTGAGCCTCCTGCAGCCTGCACATCCCAGCTCTCACAGCCTGTCTTCATAGGAGAGATGCTCCAGTCCTTTTGTCCTCTTTGCTGGACTTGATCCAGATGTGGGGAGCACATATTGTTGTTCTGAAAGGCCAGCCATGGTATAAAGGTGTTTATCAGCCTGAACACTTTGGATAGCCCAAGGCTGTCTTCCCTGCATGATCCATGTGTAACTTGTGCAAAGCCCCTCTAAAATACCACTACTGAATTGCTTGGTTTCACTAGCTGTTGACTGATTATGCCCAAAAACATGTGACTAAATTAAATGTGAATAAAATTTGGAGCCAGGATTTTTTTTTTTCTCAAAGGAGAATAGCAGTCTTATTCCAAATTCCTTGTGATGACTGAGTACAAATATAAACTTAACTTACAAACCACCAAAAAAAACTCTGCTGTGAGGGTGCAAAAAGCAGAGAGAGGGTCTAGTAGCAAATGTAAAGTGAACATCCTTTATACTCAAGGCTTTTTTTCTTTTTTTCCTGAAGGTATTTTTATCACCACAGGTATTTCAGTTACGTTTTAATTAAGCTGTATGATTACAAGCGCTTGTCATTGAGGACATGTAGCTGGGTAATTAGAATGATAGTGTAAGAGATAATTAGAGAGCATAAAAAGTAGCTAAAAATGAGTCTGTTGTGATGAGATTGAATTCTGCACAGCTGCTCTGCTTTTCTGGCCCCACCGCACTGAGTGCTTAAGTCACAGGCTTGCTGTCCACTCACACTACATTTCTTTAAACTGGATTAGGGAACTGTTTAATGTGAAAGTTTAATAAGATGGAAATCCAGCAAGAATGTGAATGGAGGGACAGCAACCAGAACACCATCCAAAGCCTCTTGTGGATCATAATGAAGTGTGTTCCATGACAGACAGAAATCTTTTCTCAGCAGAAGTGAAATAAATGCATTGTTCCATAATAAATCGTGTTTAGAGATCCCCAAGGCCTGTGTCAACATGCTGCTTAAGCATATGCTCAAATCCAGTCTGATTTCATGAAGTACTTAAGCTCTAGTCAGGCTGGGTTATGTGCAAGGAAAGGTTGCAAAATCAGAAACTGTTAATAAATACCTGTTTTACTAAACTAAGATTTGTTAGCCTTTTGCCATCAGCACTTTGCTTATGTAGGGTTTAATTAAAAATTATAGATATTTTGTTTGGCTTGGTTTTAATCTACTGGAAGTCATCAGTAATGTAGGAACAAATTTTTCTTCATTTTAGGTCTGATTTCAAAGACACAACGAAAGTTGATAGAATTTTTCCTCTGAGTCAACAGGGAGCAGCATCAGGCCTTTGCCTGCTTAAAAATTTTCCAGAAAGCCTTAGATTTTCTTCAGCATGCACATCATTATTATTTAGAGTCCCTAAGAACACCACTGAAGAAGTCCAAAAGGAGTGAATGTGAATCCAAACTTTAATGCAAAATTGTGAAATCCAGCACTTCTTAATTATGCTATTAAAGGAATACAAAGCTAAGGGTCAGAGTGAAACCTTCAGAAAAAGAAACGCCATTTCTAAAATGTAGAAAAAAATCCCCAAACTCTGCAACTCCCAGCATGTTTCATAGGTTTGTGAGGTGTCCTTGATTTTTATGTCATAGTTCTTTTCTTTAACTATACCTTTTGAAAAGTAAAGAAGGCAGCAGTTCTCTCACATGCACTTCTTTACTATTTGAGAATATGCTGTGAGGAAAAAGGTGCAGCTGTTCCTGTTCCTCTGAATGGAAAGGAAAGTTTCTGAGTTAAGGGCTTGCTTTGTAACCCTAGGAAGGCAGTGGCAGCTTTCTGTTTAGCTTTACTGGGTCTTACATGATCACCTTCTTCTTTTGATTTATGGTGAGTGTGGATAATTCTACAGGATACAAAGTATTCTATCTTCAATTGTGTGCTGGAAGCTCACTATAAATTTGTTGTCCAGGATGTTTCCCTTTCATAATTAAATTGCAGTACCTAGTTTTATTGCTGTTCCCAGGGATAAATCTTTGATCTGAGAGCTTTCACACTCTATACCTTTATTGCTCTCATTTTAATTACAGGTAGGGGATTATTTTTTACTATCTTCTTCATGATCTTGACAGAAACTTAACATATATTGGTCTGTTCCCTCTAATTTATTCATTGAGTGGAGAAACCTTGTATTAATAAGCTTTTTTACATATTGCCCCTTACTCCTATGTTCTCTTCATCTAATATACAGGTACCATCTGATTTTCTACAGAATTTTTAAGTATTTGGTCTCTGTCATTTAGGACACCCATGGTGCTGTCCTCAGGCAGCATATGTGACTGCTGTTACAGTTAAAGGAATTTGTGTGACATCTTATATAGCAACAAAATAAAAAATTTTGGAAAGCAGATCAAGTTTGTGTTTCATTTATTGCAGCAAACCCTGAACTCCCCTTTTGGAATTACTGTCTAGAGTACATGGGATTTTCTTGGAAGGCAGAGAGAACAATAAAGTTATAGTTAGTTGGTATAGGGCTTTTCTAGAGAAGAACTTGAGTGGCTGAAACATTTGTGAACATGCCGTTGATAGTCCTGTCTTTAAAAATAAAATGAAGCTCTGGGTGTGAGAATTAGAACGGAAGATGAAAACAATGCACAAGAGTTACAAACAGCATAAAATGTAATTGAAGCATTTAACATTTATGCTGTAATGTCATAAATGTCAGCCAATGGTTCCTTCAGCAGAGATTAAATGGCTTCACTTCACCAATGGGACAGGCATGAGTAGTAATAATTCCAGTTGTTCCTTGTGCACAGCTGTCCCAAGATCTCTTTTGGCAAAGAGTCCTACCTTTGCCACCTTTGAAATTCTTCTTTTGGGATTTGTCAGAATGCTACCCAGGATTTATGTAAATTGGGAAGCCAAGGGGTTGCCATGGCAATCTCAGCTGTTTATAGCTTTTTTTATATATAAGCACCATTTGTTGTACCACTGCTTCTAGAAATTAGAAGATTTGTATTAGATAAATACGTGATGGAGGGTGCTATCTTTCTGCTTTTACAGGAAAGGAAGGAATAAATGAGATCTGATTTCTCAAACACCTTTGATTATATATACAAAGGTCAGAGTGAAGCCTGGATTGCACCTTGAACCCTGCAGCTTTGTGCAGTCAAATTTGGTAATGTTCAAGTGTCAAACTCGTGGCCAGGCTCTGCTCGGTTGGATCCCGTTTATGGAGCTGGAGATGCTCCCTCTGGTGGCTCTTCTATCACTTGGCATTTCTACATTTTTAGAAGCTGGTTTTGGCGTGTTCTGGTGGATAAAACACTGGCAAGTGTTGGTTCAAGTGATGTTGGAAATGCAGCAATGGATTTCAATTTGCACTTAGCCAAGAGTCAGTAGTGGGCTCTATTACAGGTGGTTTATTGAGCATGCATGGACTTTATTATAAATTTACCTGCATGTCTCAAACACAGCCTTTGACCCCTGAAAAATAGTTTTGTCCATCTCTTGGCAGAGGTTGCTAACATTGCTGAAGTTTATTATATATGTTTTTTCATCTTTTAGCAAGAAGAAATCTCTATGTTTATTTTATGTGAAAGAAAGGGAGAAGAAGCTGCATATCTTTTTGCTTAAAATATATTTTATCACATTTTGTGATGGGGAAAAACTATGGTTTCTAGAAGAAAGAAAACAAAAGCACCTGGAGTTCAGCAATAAAGGCTCTGCATCTCTTGTTTAGAGAGCTTTGGAGCTGAGGGTTCCATCCAGGCAAGGCATTTTTATTGACTGCCTACAACAGTGACTGGGTGTTTAGGAATATATGGGGCTTGCAAGGAGGTTTTTCAGTATTTTGAAGTGGCAATAGCATTTTCCTTTCCTCATTCCAAACAGTTGAATTCAAGATAAGTAATATATTGTCCCTATGAGGTGTAATTTAGAAAGTGTAACAGCTTATAGGACTCATAGGAAGGATATTTTCAGGGATGTTCAAGTTCCTTTGAAAAAACATTAATTTCACATGGAAATGCAGGTATTGTAGAAGCAGTTTTAGGGATCAGTTTTCTCTGATAAATGATAAAAACACAATATCCAATGGTGCCCAACTTTTGGGATAGATAGCCTTTGTAACCAGTTCAGTCTCCCTCTTGTAATTTGATTGTGATAATGTTAAAACTTTGATGGTGTCAACTTGTACTTTCTTTGTGGAAGCATTTATAAAACCAAGTATTTTAACACCCCCAACCTATAAATGTTCTTTTCAGCTTTGATCACAAGTTTTGTGATTTGGGTGTTTTCCTTAAAGGCTCAACTACTGGAATCAATAAATTGCACTGAGAACATTGTCTTTCATTAAAGTCAAATACTGTAAGAATGTCTGCAGTCTGCTTTTGCAGAGGAACTCTTTAAGCATTGAACTGATTGTAGGCTGTTGATTCAAAAGTCAAAGCTAAAGATTCACAAATTTCATGACATTGAAACACATTTAAGAGTTTTGGAAGCCAGGTTGTTGTTTTTCCTTGAATTTCAAAATACTGAGATTCAGAACAACTAAACAACATCTGCTGAAAAGAAAAATATGTTTTCAGTGACCGAGAAATTAACTGCTCCAGAAACTGCCCCAGCTAGTTTAGAAACACTTATTGACCAAAAATTAATTTGTTTCCTGTTTTCAGTGAAATTCAGTGCCTTTACTTTCAGTCTTAATGAATGTGTATTTTTTTGTTATCTGTCAAGTAACTGACAGTATTCCAAATTTAGGCTTTCCATGTGCTTGGTACTGCTAACTATGGCCATTCAGAAACTAGGTCTTATTTCTGCTCCCTTTCCTGAGGGAAATTGGTCACTTGGTCATACCATTATGATTTGAGAAACCAAAATCTATTGGTCTTTAAAAGTCAGGTTGGTTTGGTTTGTTTTTTTTTTTATTTCCTATTGATGGAAGCTTCCTTTTCATGCAGCAAGAAATACACAGTTCTTAATGTTCTGATTCAAACAGTTAAGGATCAGGAAGTTCCTATCTTGTTAGATTTATTTCAAAAGTCTAGCAGTGATGTGCAGTTTCAGTCTGTAGTCTGCTTTCCTTATTGTCCTGGGACAGCAGAATAATCTTTCACTTCTTTTTTTTTTTTTTTTTCCCCCCACAAAACGTTGTTAGCCTGATGCAACCTCTGCATTCCTGAGGGTGAAAGCCTTGAGGGGAAGCTGTGCCAGGAGCAGCTGAGGTCGCTGGGTCTGTTCAGCCTGGAGAAGAGGAGACTGAGGGGAGACCTCACTGCAGTTACAACTTCCTCATGAGGGGAAGAGGAGGGGCAGGCACTGATCTCCTTGTGGTTAACAGGAATGGAACCCAAGGGAATGGCCTGAAGTTGTGAGGGGAGGTTTAGGTTGGATACTGGGGAAAGGCTCTTCACCCAGAGAGTGGCTGGGCACTGAACCGGCTCCCCAGGGCAGCGGTCACAGCACCAGCCTGGCAGAGCCCAAGAAGTGTTTGGACAATGCTCTCAGGCACCGGGTGTGACTCGTGGGGTGTCCTGTGCAAGGCCAGGAGCTAGACTCGATGATCCTTGTGGGCTTCTTCCAACTCAGTACATTCTGTGATTCTCTGATCATGTCTGACACTCCTGCCTCCTGTTTTCAGTCTCTTGTTGATATTTGTTAACAAATTTTGACAAAAGGTCAGATGTTTCAGATATATTTACAGTTTCAAGCCTAGCTTAACCTCTAGAAAAATGTGGGCTGTTCCTGGAAAGAAGAGACGGTGCATTGCTGCTTCCTCCCCTACGCTGCTTTCATAGTTCTGTGGCTCTGTTGTCACCAGAGCCACCTGCTAATCTGGGTCAAAATGAATCATTTCTAGGCCAGGCCAATCAGAGGTGGATAAACAAGCTGACCATGTGGCCACAAGGTTCTTGCCAGTGACAGCAAGCAAGAGAGAGTTGTTGGGGACACTGGCAGGGAGGAGGACGGGGAGTTGGGGATTACCTGGTTCATTAACAGCCACTTGTTAGATTGAACCACAAATCTTTACAGGGCCAGGCCTCCTTGGTTCTGATTTACACACAAATTTACTTGTTTTCCAGAGCTTTGTGCACTGTAGTAGGAGCAAAGATGAAGAGAGGGCTGGGGAAGCATCTCCAAGTGCAAACTTCCCCCTTGTGGACTATAACAGGGAGATTAATTTTTATTGTTCTTTTTTCTATTATCTTTGCATTCTCACTTGGGACCTGCTCAGTGAGGCTCATGTAGCAAAAAAATAAGTTGCTCTGAACTGATGGCCTGTTGTGCTTCAAGAAGGAAGGGCAGTGTGGAGGAGGGATGAGGAGGAAAAAAACGATAAAAGACCCTTGTGCCTCGGTCTTATGTGAATTTTCCATTATGCATGCTATAGGCAGCATAGAAGAGAAATATTTCCTTGATGCTCAATATCTAACTATGGGCATGAAAGCAGCCTAATTTAATTAAACAGGTTAACAAATTAATACAGACTAACCTTAGTGATTTAAATATTTACCTCGGTTTTCCAGAAGACGCTTAGATCACTTGTGGAAACACAACAGTCTCTGTAATTTCACAGATTGTAGAGACACTTCAGGTTCAATTTTGATTTAATGTCTTCCAGCAAAATGATAGCAGTAGAGTAGCAGAAGAATTGCCTTACAAGGTACCTTTCACTGATAACAAAGCATAAGCAGCCCTGACTTGCCTTATATAGGGATGTTAAATTTCCTTGTCCTATAAAGAGCTCCAGGTCATCAGCCTCCATAGAAATGAATGTACTTCCACTGCCTGAGTACTCCTACGAAAGGAGACCTCAGAGGGAAAAAAAATGTTGTCTATTATAGAGTTTTTCCTTATGTTTAGGCACTCAGAATCCATCTCACATTATAAACAAGTCCAAACTGTTCCATTGTGGAAACTTCCAGCCTGAAAGAACATATCTTTTGAGGTGCAGGTTGTCTTTTTCAAAATAATGTTTTATATTCCTTCAATTTTTTTTTCTTTTGAAAAGGAAAAACAAATGTATTTCCAATAATTGAAGTATTAGCATTCATGTAGGTCATTGAAGAAATCCTTGTGGGCCATTGATACCTGTGGTATTGGGAATTTGATAGTTTTATACCTATTGTGGGAAATTTATATGTATTTCTGTGAAGGTCTCCAAGCAAATATCTACCAGCCTTGCCCATGATGTCTTTGTTGTTTTGCTTTTAGAATTCAATCTGAGCCTACTGAGAGCAGCTGCCTAAAGGTACAGGCAAAGACCAGGATTATTTCTGTTCTATTGACTTGTTGTAGTTGAGAATGAGGTTGATAAATTCAGCTTAGCCAGCAGGCTTTGCTTGTGCACTGCTGAGAAGCATCCACACTAAACTGCTCCATAGAAAACAAATATTTCCAAACATTTGGACATTGATTGCTGTTAACAAGTGCCACACACAACTCCTTCTGTTCCTTGTGGTCTTAGTCAAATTCACCTGGACTCTCTTGTTCCCACAGTGCTTAATGCTGTTCCAAAACTTTCCTTGGGAATTTATTGTGGTCACAGATATTTGTGCATAACTTTTAAATCTATTTATGGCTATGTGATGCCCTTAAAGTATTTGGAATTAATATCTGCCATTTGCTAAATAGTGACTAACTCCAAAAATATTTTTGCTGTTGCATATCTAAGTGTTGCAAAGCAAAGGAGAAAAAGTTTACATGTGTTGTCTTAAAGACAAATAAAAAGAGAGAATTTCAAATATTCTTTTCTACTACTGCTGATGAGTAACACATGTTCTGTGTTTTCAAACCCCTGCACTTCAGAAAAATAAGAGATCCCTGTCTCCTAAAAGTCACATGCGTTGATTTAATGAATAAACAGAATACACAGCACAAATCAGTAAAAACCCTAGTGCTGGGTAAAAACCCACCTCCTTCACAAGGAGGTGAAATAACCTCTGTATAAAACTTGGACATTTAGTAGCAATTAGATGCTTAATTTATTACGGCTTTTCTTGCATACCTAATGCCTGAAAACAACAGACTGAGCTGGGTCCTTGTGTAAAACATGGAAGTGTGGATATACAAAATTAAAGAGGGACTTTTTAGCTGGTCTAGACTTGCACTTAGATGTTTTACTGGATTTGAATTTTGGTTTTTAAAGGTTCAGCACTAACTGATTTTGTTGTCTTTAATAAGCTGTACGAGGAGACAGAATGAAGACTAAAAGAATAAGAACATGACAAATGTATCTAGAAGCTAAATTATTATTCTTAATAATAGTGAATATATGCCTAAACCACTCTTACTCTGCTTCTAAGGCTTATCCATTTCTACTGAAGGGACATTTTTATACAGCATCTGTTATAGTAAATGTTCTTCTAATTTGACTCTGGATAACTTTTTCCCTTGATTTCATCTGTTATTCAGAGGCTGATTTAAAAACCTAATTCTTCTTCTAAAGCTGTTCATCCGAAATTAGCATTAGAAATTGCTTCTTTTTTTTTTAATCAAAATGACTTTTTCCATCATTTTCTGTACTTTTTTTTATACTAAAGAGATGAAGCTACTGGAGAGAAGCCACTAAAAGGCCACTAAAATGATTAAGGAGCTGGAATACCTGTCCTATGAGGAAAGGCTGAGAGAGCTGGGGCTGTTCAGCCTGGAGAAGAGACAGTGTGGGGGATTTCATACCTGGTTTATACACTGATATTTATTATCTGAAGGGAAGAAGTGAAGGAGGTGGAGCCATGCTCTTTCGATTGATGCCCAGGGACAGGACGAATGCCATGGGGACAAACTAAGATTCCTCCTGAGCATCAGAAGACATTGATTCACTGTGAGGGTGACTGAGCAGCATCTCAGGTTTCCCAGAGAGGCTGTGGAATATCCATCCTTAGTGGTGTTCAGAAGCTGTCTGGACCTCGGCCGGAGCAACCAGGTGGCCCTGCTTGGGTGTTGAACTCTGAAAGTCCCTTCCAACCTTGACCATTCTGTGATATTTCTTCTGTACCTGAACCTTAATGCCCTAGTTATGCTTTGAACTAAAAGCAAATCCTGCTCAAATTCATATTTAATCAGTGGCAGTGTCCTTGATGTCCTGCACAGTGACAAGCACATTGACAGTAAAATCTTGATTTCCTTTGTGGCATCTGTTGGACTTACATGGCATACCCTTAAAAAAACTAATGAGCTGGATAATAGCAGTTTTTGGATCAGATCTCTGAAATTTGGTCACCTAGCATTAGGTATTTGATTGCAAAGGCAACAAGTCATAGGTCAACTGGTTATTCTAAAATGGGCCTAAAAATGATTGCTGAATAGAGCAAAACTATGTCTGCAATTACTTGTGTATGTAAAAGTGTGTATAAAAAAATATCCAGGATGCAAGTCAGGCCTTTTTAAAAAGACAGTGAATTGGAAGGCTATTGCATGAGAGATGAGAGGTCCTTAATACAGAGTGTTGTATGGAGAAGAGGGAGTGTAACTCACTCTGTCAAGCATTCTAATTTGCAGGTTCCTGTTCTATTATAATTAAGGGGTAGGAGTAATAAATAGGATAGCATTCCATGAAGGAAATAAGATAGAAGAATGAATATATCACTTTTACTTCTCCTATAACTTCTCCTCGATTTATTTGTCATCTAAATTTTTTCCAAGAGATTGTTAGTGTTGATCACTCTCTAGCTCAGAGTTGATGAAATAATAAAGATAATATTGTTCCCATAGGTGCTATTACTACTTCCATATCACATCACTAAAGAATTCCACTTTTTTTCCCCCCCCATAAATAATGGTTAAGACACAAAGATCTTGGAGTGGAGGGAGAAAAGCGATAGGAAGGAAGTTGGCCAACATTACCTTACTTTTGTTTAAGTGTTTTGCATATCTCCAGTTTGCTCAAAGAAATTTGAGAGGGAGAGGTGTGGGGGACTGATTGAGACAGAGAAAATAAAGACTGATGACATTTTCAGATGGACTGTGTGTGTTTATAAGTGAGAAGGCGGGGCAGGTATAATCTTAGACTAAGATATTTGATGAAGACATTTGAGGCATCAAGGCTGATACAGAGTTATATAAACATGCTGTGCATACAAGGACTCATTATACAATAGGAAACAATCTCTTGAAAGACATAAGGGGTGAAAAATTTTAGGATCCTATTTTGTGTTTGGTATTTTCACTCCAGTGACGTTGTTCTCTATGTCCAATCTACTGATTTTATACCAACAGCTCAGCCCCCTGTAAGTCACATCACTATTTCCAGTTTCTGGCTGTGGGTCTTATGATGATGACAACTCCCTCAAGCTATTCAGGTATTGCACATACAGAAAACAATGGGCTTTATTGGGAGTTATTCTCCACCAGATGAACGTACAGCATGTTGGATAACTACCTACTCCTCCTAAATGAATATGTTGAAAGGATTATATTCAGAATGTATTTTTTGCCCTCCTCTGCTGACAAATTGTTTAGCTGGCTGCTCGTCAGAGCAAGCTGTCAGCCATATGGATGCCATTCAGCCATTTTTCCTCCTCAGAATGCTGTTGATCAGGGCCCACACAGCCAAATGTCCGTGAGTCCTGCGATTCAGAGTGACTCAACAGAGCCGAGAGAAAGGCCACAATTTTCTCAAGTGGCAGCAGGCACCTGTGTCTCTGCTTTACTCATCTTCCTGTCAAAAAAAAAACAACTCCAAAGAACCCTCATGTATATAAATGTAAGTTCTGTCTGCCAGGCTGCATGGTTGCATAGCTGCCCACTTTACTGATGTGGCTTTGCAGCTATAACAGATAAGTAATATCAGATAAGATGGATGTAAAAATAAAATACAAAGAGTATAGCAGTTTGCAATAACCTTGGACATGTTGCAACACAGAGGGAAAAAAAAACCCATGCATGTTGTCAGCTGGTGTGGAGACACTGTTATTAAAATAGAAATAAAATGGAAAAATCATGGCTCAGATGAGCTGCTAAGGGATTTTCAAGCAGCCATAAAAACTTGTAGTTATATTACACCATTAGTTTACCATTACACTTCCTAACAGTAATAGCTGCTAACCAGCAAAATCTTCCTGGGAACAATTTCCTGAATGTGTCATCATTGGCTTAGTTATGCAGAAGTGCCCAGGGAGCCAATAGACTGCCCATGATGGCTTTTTATGCGCCAAGTTTGAAGAGGGGACAAAGGGACCTGCACTGTGTCCCTTTTACTTTGATATCATAGTCCTGGGTGCTTAGAGCTTTAGATCCTGGGGGATAAAGGGAAAAAGACGAAACATAATTTTGAATTTTCTCATTAGATTGACATTTTCTGACAAGGTGCAATTCAAAGAGAAACACCAACGCCGGTTTGGTCCCTAATCCTGGATCACACGGTTGGTCTAAACCCTGTTTGGGTTTTGGCCATCTGTTGGTCTCCCGCATGACAATAAGAATATTTCAAACCATTCCAAATGATCACAGTTTTGCTCAGCTACCCACACTTTGCCATGGTTACATGAAGAAGGAACTCCGTGACACATGGTTGGCATTTGTTGCATTTGTTTGTTTGTTCGAGCTTCTTTAGGGTTATCAGCGATCTGCATCCGAGAGAGGAGGCTTGAGTTTACATCCCTGCAGCCCCCAGGCTGTTAATTTTAACAAAGCTGCCAGGGTTTGCACATGGGGTGCGTTTGGGGCGTGCCAGTGTGGGGGTGGCACAAGGGGGAGGTGCTACAAAACAGCAGGTGAAGGTGGCTCCACTGCCATGGGAACCAGATCTCCTGGGAAGAGGGCACAGGGAGGTGTTGTGTGGTAGCTGTATTTATTTTTAAAGTTGTTTGTGGCATGGAAATGTCACCGGTGCAGGCTCTGGCTAGAGAGGGCTGGCGGTGACCTCAGTTTAACGCTGCAGCTCTGCTCTGGCCAGGGTGACCCTCACAAAGCTCCTGGGTGAAATGCTGAAATGTTTTCCTCTGATATGTAATTCTGTTAAAATTGGTCACCTTATGGCAATACATTCTTGACAGCAGTTTCATCCACTGGGCATTTCACTGGTGGATCCTGCTGAAAAACTAAGCAGGTGGGTTTGGTTCTCATGAAAATGAAGATTGGATCAAAGACCGAGCACTTTGGGTGTTCCCAGACCATGCTTGTGTTGTCCTGTAGCTCCCAAATGAAAATGCCCTTCTGGCCATCTTTAGTCTGACCCTTTCAGTTTCTTGAGTATTTGGATTTGGTACAGGTGAGTTATAAATAAGACTTCTTCACATTGCATTGTCTCAGGTGTGACTCAAGCAACCACGCTTTCATTGCAATAAAAGCAGCAAAGAGTCAACTCAAGTGACATTTTTATTTATGATTCTAATCAATCAGGAAGACTAAAATCAAATTATGGTTCCAAACTTGCCTTGCATTTGCACCGATTTAATAATTTCTCTGACTGGGAGTGGATTTCCTCTCTCTTGCAGCCATTAAAGAGGTCGATTGCAAGTGAGAACAAAGCTCATATTTCCTAAGGAAAATATTCAATGGGAAATATTGTGAACATTTTTTAAAGAAATTGTGAAATACAGTAGGTGCCTTATGCCTTTGTA
The DNA here is from genome assembly GCA_013400735.1 of Pomatostomus ruficeps. Taxonomy (NCBI): domain Eukaryota; kingdom Metazoa; phylum Chordata; class Aves; order Passeriformes; family Timaliidae; genus Pomatostomus; species Pomatostomus ruficeps. Next base: position 118,417 of record VYZT01038361.1, on the reverse strand, counting down.
TCATTAAATTTTATTAGACAATTGGGAATCGCCATTGAGTATCACTAATAAGTGCATTTACCGCTGAAAGCTTGACTTAGTTTCCACCCAATTACACATTCATTCAAAAGTGGGTTCCATGAAAATGTAGAAAAAGCATTAAAAAATAACATCACATTTCTAAAACTTTAGAAACTGTCCTTGAATTGCAACTTTTTTGCTCTGCTTCTACAGCAGAGGAAACATTGCATAAGATTAGTAAACAGACATATTGTGGTTACTGTATTTGTCCATTTTTTGAATTGACAACCTCTTACTACAGTTTTTAGAGTTAAAAAGAAAAGTGAGTCCTGCTGAACTAATTTACCAATTAGCTCGTAAAGTAGTATGAGATGGGTATTGAAATAATCGCACTGAAGGAATGTTCTTTACACCTGCAAGTGAAGCAGCTGCTGCCAAAACTTCAAAAATATCCTTTCAATAAACTTTCAGTCTGCTTAATGACTTTTCCCATTGATGCTGTGGTTTGGCCTATTACACAAACACGACCTGCTCAAGACATTAAACCAAAGTTATGTTTTGAGAATTTTAATAAGTTTTGTTAAAGTTAGGTCTTCATGTATGTTGTCCTGCTTTAATTTTAATTTTAAATAAAATAAGTAGATTTATTCTATAAGAAATATAAAAAGAACATGGCTTTTTAAAAAATTAATTTATACAGCTTTTGGAATGCTGCTGGTTTTGCACTTCATTATGTCTGCAGATTTCAAATGGCATTAGACTGGACCTTGTGCATCCCCTAAAACAGACTTTCGGTGAATATGGTGTTATCTGTATCTGTGTAAATACAGAGAAAATCCTTGCAAACAAGAGGAAATTATTTTCAGGTTTTTAGTGGGGCTAATAAGACCACGCTATTGCTTTCCAAGTCACATGGAAGAATTTTTCAGCCAAGGACACAACTGAAAGCTAAGGACCTGTGGCAAAATTATCTGCTTTTACTTGGCATTTGTTTAACTGCTATGTGTATTGCTGAAGGCCATTTACTCTGACAAGAAATGTCAAATAAGCCAGTAATAAATCAAACCAGGAGATAGAATACAGTTATCTTTCCTTTTTTCATACTTTGGCAAGGTAAGGCAGGGTTTATATACTACTGAAACTCAAAGGATTGATCACATATGGAAAAATATTTTTTCATTGGGACAATTCTGTAAACTTAAGCCTCTGAATGTGTTACAGAGGTTGTTCATAATTACATATTTTTATGGTACCTAACTAGTAGTATGTACAGTCTTTTGTGTGTGACCAGCTGTTTCTTTTAAATTAACATTTCACCCCTTCTCTAGTTCTATAATACAGTAAAACATGTGGAATGAGGAGATATATATATATCTGATGCATGTGCCTTTTAAAATATGATACATTTCCTTGCTATAAGCAGACCTTAAAATTAAAATTCTGGTCGGTAACTGGACTTGCACCTATAAAACCTGAACCTTACTTGTGGCATCCCTGAATGGTGGCGACTTTACGTTAAGGAGAATTAATTTTTTTTTATTACTAAATGTATTTTTTTAAAAAATTACTTGTTACCTTTTGTTGCCCTGCTTTCCTTTAGCAAAATAAATCTATTCATCCAAGGACTAGAGTAACTATTTAGAAGGGGACTTCGTTTCAAATCCCTCTTTACCAAGATGGCTGTGGGATCCAGTACAGGGTTATTCACAGCTTTCACAATATCTTTGTAATAAAGAGCAACGTCCATATCAAGTTAGAAAAGATGAAGGAAAATGTATGCCATGGTTTTCACAACCACTTAAAAATCATCAGCATTTTTAATGAGATGCTAATGAGATCCTGAATAAGTAAAACCAGAGAGGAAGGATTAATACTGGTGGAACTGTTCAAACAAAGGTAAGAAGTTTTAGAATCTTGAAAAGTCATCCCAATCTCTAAGTAGAGCAAAATATCAACTTTATTTAAAATGAAAAACTAAAGAGAATTCTTTAAAATGTATTGATGTAGTAGAAACCCATGGGAACTTTGACTCATTTGTGTGTGCATTTTAATGATGCTTGTTTTTTTTTTTCTTGCCAAAAAAGGGGATATGCACAGTAGTGTAATATGGTGTCTGAATGCTGAAAGAAGTAGAAAATTGAAGTAATATTTAACTGAATATAGAATAATAGACTCTACAAATGTCAATTAATAATGTTATGTCAGTTTTTATATTGTGGTTTGTTCCATTTTTTGGACACTTCACTAAGCAATCATCCGTTTTTACCTCAGCTATGTCATCTATTTTCATGTTGATTAATTCATGTAGCCATCTAAATAATTTTTAATTAAGTAATTTTTGTTTAAAATTGCTGATAAATAGCAGGAAATAAAAAAAAAAAAAAAACAAGAAAACATTTTATTTCTAAAAAGCCAGTTCTGTTAATACCTACTTTTCATCATATATTTCCATTTGTTTTTAATTACTAAGTACATTTTCCTGAAAATTCCGAACCCTTGCGGGTTAAAGGTTCCCCTGCTCCTGCTGCTCATTTCTCTCACACAGGGATCCTTCACTGCTTCTGGCAACCAGACTCCCTTTACAGCAGCAGAAACTCTGAACACTGGCTTTGGTGAACAACAAGAAGCCTTTGAACAACACAAAGCCTGGATCAAATCTCCAGGTGGTTTAAACTTCTTTGGTTCTGACTTGGGCCAGACGTTCAGGTTTCCACTCTCTGAGCATCCTACCTGTGTATGCATCTCCATGTAAAGCTCTGCAAAATCCATCGAGAGGTGAAAACTGAAATTACATAGTGGCAGAATCTCTGTAAATAATCAAATTTCAAGCTTGCCATAAAGCATTCCTTTGGCTTTTGTGGTCGACTTTGTACATATATTATGAATATAATGAGCATATGAGATGGGTTTCAGTGAGAGCAGTATCCGTACTGCGTGAGTTAGCAGTAGTTTTATCAGGACTGGATGAAGTCTTCATCTAAACAGGAATGCTGCTCAGCTGCATAGTTGTGACCATGACATATGTGAGGGAAAAGTGTATTTTACTCAACAGTGCTAGTAGGTCTGGAAGGGAGAATTAAAGCAGCTTCATTCATCTATAAGTAATATTTTCCACTTTATTCATGGTTGATCTTCCTTTTCAGACTTTAATATGGCATTGTTATAGAACAAGCTTTCTCCCAAAATTGAAAAAACAAACAAAAAAAAGGAAAATATATCCTACTCTAAATCTTTTTTTTGGAATACATTCTTTCCTTAGGAACTGTGCTAATGTAGCATGATTTTCAGGACAAAATGTTGAGCAATGTCAGGCAGTCAGCTTCCCAGCTTGCTTCGCCTGCTGTGGCACAGATCTCATTCCTGTCTTCCAAGCTGTTTGTGGGACAATCCTGTGGGCTGGGTTGGGGTGCTGCCTGCATTAAAATAAAGCAGAATAGGTGATTTGAAATTGTCACTTCACCAAATACTGCCCTGCCACAAACTGACCGTGCTTTAATAGATATGGGAATCTCACTTAGCAAAAGAGCACCAGACAAGGACAATTCAGGAGAGACCTGCCACATCAAGCTGTTTTATTCTTTATCAGCATCCAGTTAATTTGTATCAAAAGCTGGCTAGATAGCTGGGGGTGTCAGGGAGCCTGTATGCTAATTGCCTTTAAATATAAATGCATCAGAGCCACTGGGGCATTTCTGTTGTGGTTTTAGATTATTCATATAAATTATGAGGTTATCAAATGCGAATGCGAAATTGTCAGGCATATGCTCAGATATCATCTTCCTAAGATGTGCAATTACTCAGGGTGTCATCTCATTCTTCGAGCAACCAAAAACTTCTGTTTCTACACAAAACATTATCAAGGTATTACAAAGCCTTTGGCAATAGAACACAATTAAAATACCTCAAGCTGTGAAACCCATTAATACAAATCAAGCAAAGTTCAAGAGAAGCAGTTTGGGGGTGCCTCCTTGGTAGTGTCAGAAGCACAGAGATGAAACCATCCTGCTGAGAACCCAGGGTCTCTGCACTGTAATTTCTCCACTGCAGTGCCTGAGCTGCTAAACTGAAGGACAATTTGGACATCTCTGTGCCTCTCCTCAGTGCCTACAGGCAGCAGTGGCCCTCCTTTTGTGAGTTCAAACCACACCAAGGCAGGAACAGTTCAGGGCAATACAGATGTTTATGTTACCAGCTTTGACTGCAGCTGGATTGGACTGTCCTGTCCTCCTCCTGACTCCCTCTGGTCCCATGGCCAAGTCCTCACAGCCCAGTTCGAGCAGCTTGGATGCAATCTGCCTCTGCTCAGGAACTCTCTGAAGTTATTATGGGGCCAAACCTGCTCCAATGTGTTTTGCAGGACCAAGGAAACCTCCCCCCAGCCCACAATTAATCATATCCTTTGAGCTCAAGAATTCTCTGTCAACACGCTGGGTTACAAAAACAAATTATACAGGTGGCTTCTTGGCATTTATGCAGTGCTTTTCTAGTAAACCTATAATGTTTTCATCTTTTCAGCATGAAGAAAATGAGATACATGGCACCATAGAAAATTAATTTTCCTTGTAGATGCTTCACTAAGCTATCTTCATAGATGGTTTTTGAAAATAATAGAATAGTTCAGAATAATCGCTTAGAAAAATTAGATGCTGGAAACTTTCTCTTCACTGTTATTTACACTATGTAGAGTTTACATTGAGCACATAAAGAAAACATCTGTATTCTCTAATTATAGAAGCTTTAATAAACACCAGCTTTGAACCTTGACTTTCTCTCTCTTCATAGAAACCCAGCATGCACAACTGCGAGACATTTCCTTGTGCCACCTTTCTCATGTCCCACAGGGGCCTGGACCCCAAACAAGTATTTCTGTGCAGATAAAGGTGGGGTCTGGATACAGTCACTTTTTAAACTCTGCTGAAATTGCCAGCTGTGAGGATTTCTGGATGGCAACATCCCATCATTGGAAAGAGAACAATCTATTTCCTGTAAGCATGTAAAGAGCTTTCAGAGGAAAATCGCTCCCAGTCATTGCTTGCATGTCGCATCCTTAAAAGGATCAATTTTCACTTTTTTTATGCATCATTATTGAGTTACTCATCTCTCAATTAATGTACTACAACCTTAAAAAAAAGAGTGCACCATATCTTTTATCCCACTGTCATCCTACCTGATGACACTCCTTTCCAAGAGGGCAGCATCTCTTCCCGCCACAGCAGTCATGAATGGGTAGAGCTATCAGTGGGGTGATCCAGGCGTACATCCTACTGTATTTCCAGGTAAGTGGAGCTATACTTCCTTTTCTAGTGAAATTGTATCTTCTAACTTAGCATTTTGCCTTTCATCTTTTCTGCCAGGGGGGCTGCCTGCTGTGAGCAATCCAGTTATTTTTGAAAATGATCAATCTAGCAATAATAATTATACCCGTAAAACTTCCCCGTGCTAGTCTCTGTCATTAACTGAAAAATATGTTATTATATATGAAAGTAGGATTCTCTGTACCAGGTACTTTAATGAAATCTACATATATGTGCTATTGCATTTCTTCCATTTCAGGAGTTTGCTTCCATGTCAGGAGTTTTTATGGTTTGTTCAAATACTTAGTTAGACTCTCTGGTGTGATTTATTAGCTGGTTAAAACTCGTAAGTGTAATTTCCTTTAAGTGGTTACAGACTTTCCCATCAATACCTGTACAACCTGTGTCACTCTGGATACCACACACCAGATGACACTTGCCAAAATCATCTTGCCCCCTGTGCCATCACCTGGCATCCTGCGGGCTCCAGACTTGCACCACAGTGAATGCTCTGGAAGCTGCCTCTTCCATCATGATTCCTTGTGCCCCTGACTGAGGGCTCATATCACCAGTCACACCCTGCAAGCTGCTTTTTAGTGGTCACTGGACAAGTTTTGGCTCTCTTAAATTCCTCAAGTCATTCCCATCCATATACTGCTACATAAAAGCATTTTATTTTCCAGGTGTGAAGACTGGGTTGCTAAATAAGCATTATAATAAATGAATGTTTGAAACAATATGGCAACAAGTTGAATGGCTCAAGACTTCTCTCACGATTTGTATGCACTCTATGTGGGAAATGGCCCTTACAGCTTTAGGGAAGAAGGTTTCTCTTTGCTCAAAGGCTTTCACTCTTTGTCACAAAATAAATTAAGGGAAAGAAATTCAGCTTCCAGCATGTTTCTGGATATCTGCATTTGTTATGCTCCTGTGTCTTCTTTCTCATGTACCACTCCTTTATAGAGCCCTTGTCTTGCAGGTTTCCCTTCCAAAGCTGGAGACCAGACTGCCTGCAGCAATGGAATTCCATGCTTCCTAAACTGAGCAGAGGCAGAGGTAAGGAGGAGATAAAAAAATGCTTCTGGGTAATTTCTGTGAATTATAAACTTTTTGGTAAACATTCTGCGTTTGGATGGACTGAAATCTCTTGCTTTGGTTGGAATTTGTCGTGACTGTATGAACAACAATTATTACAATGCCTAGATTTGTGAAAGTGAATAGGAAACTGCTACACATGGTTTAAAGTGTGTCATTTTAATTTCATGCTTGGATGATTTCAGTTTGGTAAAAAACACTGATGTTTAGCAAGAAAGAGTAGAGAACAATGGACAGGGCATGAATGCTTGGTCATTATGGCCTGGATCCTACAGGAAGGGTGATCCCAAGCCCTGAACTGCAGTAAGCTGGACAGGAACTGTTTGGAAATGTGTGATGGCCAAACAGATGCACATGGCAGGGCAGCATTAAACATCTCAGCTCTGGAGAGCATTAAACACACAAGGATATACAGGAGCTGTGCTCTAGGAGGCCTCAGGCTGGAGCAATGTTTGGTCAAAGATGCCCCTTCCCAGCTCCTCTTCAGGTGCTGTTCACACTGGCGGGGGCCAAGCGAGCTGTGCACGTGAAACAAATCATCGCTCCACTCATGAGCCAGGTGTGCTCCAGCAGACCCATGGAGTCTGAGAAAATCTCTGCTACGTTAGGACTTGCTGTGTGTAGAGATACCCCATGAAAGAAGGCACTTGGGGCCCTAAGTGGCCCTGTGTTTGCCAAAGCCAGTCCAGAGAGGGCTGCATGTGAGAGGTATTGGTTACTTCACACTTGTCCCCACATAAAAAGGCAGCTGTGCTGTTGTGCCCCCAAAGGACAGCCAAGTTCTTACACGTTGGAAAAATCAGCTGTGAAATGACTGAGGAAAATCTTGTTGCATTTCCCAAAGGCAAAAGTAGAAGTGTTCTTTTTAAGTGTGCTTGTAGACTGAGTGAATCCAGCACTTTTCCAGCACTCGTTCCTGCTATACAGAATCAGCAGCAGAGTTGCATTTTGGCGAGGAATTCTGTTGTTGAATGGAACACTTCATTTCTTTAAAGAAATGTTTTCTTATTATTAGGTTATTATTGACTAGATTATGATCAGCTGTATGAAAATACAGCTTGTGATATATCAGGCAAAGTAGAAAATTGTGCTCTCTTTCTCACAAACAGACAACTCCTGTCACTGCCATTGGCTAAGTAAGGCACACACACCCCACAGGGAGGCAAGATTCCTGAGCTAATCTTGAATCTGCAGTTGATGTTCTGCTTGACTTTTTAGAAGCTTCCTCACATCTCCTGGATCTTGTAAAACAAAGAGTGATAGCATGTGATAGACTTTGATCTTGCAGATTTTAATGCTATTTGTTCCACCAAATCCTTTGATATCTTTGTTTTATGCAGGAAATATACTACCTAACTTCTTTAAAACCACAGCCAGCTGACTGGTTATATTCCTGTCAGTGTTAGTCACTTGCTGGCTTACAACATGACTTATTACTCTTCTGACTGATCTCCTCTTATGTGCCACTTTACCTGAATTCCTTCTCTGAAATTGCCATTAGTGCTTAGGTAATAAAAGCACAGCATCCTGTACATACTTCAATACTTCACATCACTCAAGAATCTACCTGTCAGGATTGTCATTCTTCTTGGTAGCTTTTCTACAGATAAAATTAGCAAGATGATAGAGGCTTTTATCAATGATTAGTTTATTGTAGAACATATTTTGTGCACCAAGAAATGTGCTGTGTGCCATTTTGGAATGGTATTGTGGTTTCATACCATCCTGTCATCATGTAGGCACTGCAGTGAGAAGAACACAATTCTGACTTTGTGCTGGAGTAACTCCATTGCTTCAAAGGGACAGAAGTGAAAGCAGAGCCAGCTCCAGTAGAGTTGCAGAGATGAGCCTGTGGGCAAAGCAGGAACTGTGAGAGACTGGATTATTAATGGTTAATGACTCAAATTGGAAGCTGCACACATTCTTAAATCTGCAGGTAAATTTTAATTCATCTTCCTTGTCCAAAAATGTGTTTGTCAGCCCAAACTTTTTTGTCTGGCAGTTTAGTTTGGTTCCAAGTGTCCTCTTACCCAGTACCAGGAAAGTGATGAGTAGCACAGGACCAAACACCACTCTGCTGCTTTCATGATGTTGTTGCTGCTCACGTAGCTTTTCCCAAATTAGCTTTTGACTAACTGCTGGGTCCCTCTAAGAAAAGAGCTGCAACTGCACAGAACCTGGTGCAGCTGCCAGGGAGGTTTGGTCCCTTTCCAGCTCAGATCCATGTCACTGTAGCTACACAACTTTTACCTCCGACCTACTTAAATCAATTTGGGCAGAGTTACTTAAGCTGCAGTCAAGCCTTTTTTGTCTAGGGTAGATGAAATCTCAGGTCCAAGTGCCTATCATTGCTGTGAAAACCACAATGTTATCCATATGCTCATAAATTTCTACGCAATTATTTGCATGATTTCCTGTCTATAGTATGACTAGTGTTGAGTCTTAGTTAATGAGATGATTATACATTGGCAGCTGTTCACAGGTATTAACTTTTAAAAGAAATATAAAAGCTTTCTTTCCTAAACATAGCTTTTAATTTTGTAAAGAATAGTGATGTTTTACATAGTTATATACTATTCCTCCTTTGTCTTGGCTTATCCATTTACTATCCATTTTGGGTGCCCACTTTACACTTCATGGAGTCCTGTAGACCTCATCAGAAGGAACAAATAGCACAGCCATGAGGGTTCTGAATGTGAAGTCTGACATGGGTTTTGACATAAGTCTGCTTACATCCTGAGATTCATTCCCTTCCTGCTGTCCCAGAGTCAAAACTTTTGGGTTAGGGATATCAAGGGAACATTCCTGTCTGTTCCCCTTATTATCCATTTATGGACCTGTTGTCCATGATTGTGTGCAGCTGCTTTTTGAGCCTATTGATACTCTTTGTTATCACAGACTCCCATGGCGTGTCTGGAATGGAAAAAATCAGCTTAAATACCATGGTTACACAGAGATAAGCAAGCTTTTTGGATGTTTTATAAAAGGGAATTTCTACCATAAATATATGTCAATACTTTGACTCTTTAGTGTAGCAGATATCTGCACAAACCATGAAAAATAAGAAAAGCAGAGTGATCCTTCTCTATCATGAGACACTGAAACACAAGAAAGGCAGAGGTGGGCCAGATAAAGGTATGGCCAGTTATGTGTTTCGTCATGGGAAGTCACCTCTTTCCAACACTCACCTTGATGTTCAAGGTACATAATAAGCACAGGGAATGCCTATAATACTATTTTTCCAGCACTTTCCCCAATGTTTCAATGATCTGGAATTCAAAGATCCCAAAGTCTTTGGGTTTAATAGAAACTTGCTGTGCTTTTCCTTCACAAAATTATCTAGTTCCCTTTTCAAGCCCTGCAGTCTCAGCTCCCAAAACACTCTGTGACAGCCTGTTCCCTTCACAGGAATTCTGAAGTTCTGATATTTGCATGGAGTTGCTGTGAGCACCTTGTGTACACATGGAGAGCTGCTCAGATAAATGCACAGCTATTTTCAGCAGCAAATGCCAAGTGTGTTTATGGGCTGTGAACAGAAAAGAGGGATTGATTTCTTTTGACTTATTCATTTTGATTTTTTAGTGGTGCAATTGGCATGATATGCATGGACCTACTGCCTGGTTCCTGACTACAATAATGAAATACAAACGAAAGAATGAATGGTCTATGCAGCCAGGCAAGTTATATAACTTAGGGGCTTACATACTCACACATATATGTGGGATCAAAGATAATTTTTGTAGTCACAGCAGCTTGTTTGGGTGGATCCAAAGGTATAGTAGTGCATTAAATTTCTGAAAAACAGTCCTGGTTCTGCTGGACTCTTGTAAATGTGATATTTTAAACAAGGTCTGCTTCCTGCTGCAGTCCATGGTATGGCTTATCTCCCAAAGCCAGGCCTGCGCCTTCAGCCCCAGCTGAACTGGAGCCTGTTGAAAAAGCTGGGGTGGTGGAGGAGTGGGGAAGGTTTGTAAACAGCTGAAGGAGCCTTCTGGGTTTAATGTGTTCCGTAACCAGTTCAAACAGGGCAGCAACTGCAAACCCCAGATGTCAGAGTTACACAACAGCTCCTTCAGGAAGGCAGCTTCAAGTTTTCAGTGGGCTTTATAATAAAGAGCATGCATGAAATGTTCACCCACAGAGAGTGAAGTGTGTGCTTTGCTAGCAGTACTCACCCACCATCGGCTCATCCTTTCATAGGGGAGAGAGGGATCTTCATCCCTAATACATGTTTTTATATTACCCTTATGTTGTTGTGCGTGGGTTGTGTACAGCAGACTTAATGCAGCAATTTGTAGACCTGCATCAATTTAGTACCTTTTTTTGCTCTTAAAGAAATGCTATATTGAATGAAAGTTTGAGGCTTTTTTTTTTCCACCTGTGCTGAGGTTGAGTACTTTGACTGAAAGAGGGTTTCTTTTGAAACGTACAGAAGTTTGGCATTTTCTATTCATACCTGTATCTTTGTATCCCAGCAGTGTTCAATTATATCTAATCTATTTTAGCCACCTACCATAGGATGTGAGTAGCTACGTCCTACAAGCAACATTTTCTCCCCTCCTCTGAAGGGAGTCAAGACTGCAGGCTCTTGTACTGAAGCTGTTTAAAGAACCTCACATCAGCTATCCTGGTTTTAAACGTTTGAGATTTCTAAAACTTTCCTATGAAGCTCTGAAAATTTTTAATAAGACCAATCATTTTTCTGTATAGAGCTGCCTTCAGTGTCCTCGATGCAGGAATGTGAAATGTCTCTTGGCCAGCTGGGTTTAGCTCGGCACCGTGGTACCCTGATGGTTGCTGCTTTAGCCAGGTGATCAGAACCCTCTTTTCTGGAGGAGGCTCATGACAGCAGATGGTGCTGGTGAAAGCCTAAAAAGGTTGAGAAATGTGATGAATTGTCCATTCTGTTCCTTCCCATACCATACCTTTTTCCCAGGATTCTTGATGGGGGACAAGTTATAGTGCAGGAAGAAATAGGTTAATTCACATTTTATTCAACAGGCTCTGTTGGCAAGGTCCAAAGGGTCCCTGTGTGACAACTACCACGATGTTCTTGCTTTGACTGAAGTTCTGACTGAACTGGCAGAATTTATTTGCTGGAACAGAGATACAAGTAGGGTCTAGTTCACTTTTGGTTTTGGACAGAGAGCGCCTCTTCATGCTGGGGCAACGTAAACGCTCCTGCGTGTTTTGAGTGCACAGTTCTTATACTGAGTATGTCCTCTTCCATCTCCTGTCAGATGGGAGGACCCTACACCGGGGCAGATAAACTGAGTTTGTTACTATTGCATCGTTTTTTGGTAACTCCATGATTTATCATGAGCTTTCTCTTGCAGTTTTTCTCATATGGAGAGAGCTGTTTAATTTAACTGCAGGAATGACTGGATGGTGGTAAGGAGCATGTAGAGCTTGCACCAAAGGGTATTTTGAAAGGTTTGGCTTTTCCAAGAGCTCCTAAAGGTAGTGAGGACTCACTTGGATTTGACTTTAAATATTGTAATTCTTGTTTTTTATAATAATTTTCTGATAAGCTACAGCCTCGTTCAGTTAGTGTGGTAAGCAGTCCTACTTTGTGAACTGTGTATTATTTGAAGGTTCAACTTTCATCTAAATTATGCCACATAAATGAAAATAGCATCCTCTCCTTATCAGCATGTAGGGTAGTTGTTGGGTTTTTTCCTAATTTGTGTGAAATAAAAATAGAAGGCAAAAGAAGTGACAGAATTAATGTAGTATATAACTCTGGAGGCATTGCTATCTGGCAGAACATACCCTAATGAAATCATCATTCAAAGGAAACCTTGCTTACAGTTACAGAATGAATATGAAAATGATAGATTAATATGCTTAAAAGAAAAGTAGATAAATAGAGAGAAGGCATGACTGAATAAAATTCAGCTAACTTGGGTAGTTTGCATTTCATTTTTACTTCTAAATCCACGTTATAGATGCCTAGCAGAGACTTGGCATTTTCTCCGGGCTTTCCATTACTGAGCCCTCACTGTGGATTTCTCTGCTGCATCCCTGATTGATCCCATATCGCTGACTGTCCTGTGGCAACTACCCCCAATTTGGCATGTCCTTATTACTCACTTTTAATCAGAAAAAGTATTTCCTTCAGCCTCTGCTCTTATCCTCAGCAGGCTTTCTTAAACTTGCATGAATGTTACTGACAACTGATTAAGGCCCAGTGTGGTAATAGAGGTGTCCTCTGAAAAAAATAAAAAAATTATTGCAATGTACAATAAAACTTTATCATGGTTTCAATATTTAAGAGACTTTTTTATGATCACATTTGATGGGTTCCATCAGGAATTCAGATCTATTTCAACTGAAGTGACTTTATCTATGTCCAAGAAGGTACAGACTCATTTTTGAATTCTGCCTTCTTCTACAATTCAGGCTGTCTTATCAAGACTGAAATCAGATAATTTCTTGGTGTTTCCTGTAGTTATTCAGAGAGAAATACTTTACTAGTTTCTCTTTTGGTGTTTCTTGTAGTTCCTGTGCTCCCAGAAAATGCAGGTTTGCCTTGGGAGACTGAGGAGTCGGGATCAATTACTCCACAGCCCTACTGAACTCCAGGGGTTGTGGTCACCAGCTGAATTTCTCCTCCCAGGATGAGCAACTTCTTCTCACCAAGCATGGAAAGGCATATTCAGTATGAGTCTGGACCATGGTGAGGAGTGGTGTTTCTATTTCCCTCAAGGAACAGTGGTCATATAACCCACTTAAAATAGCCCAGGCTTTGATTTGTCATTTTAGAAACAAAATTATTCCTGGCTAGCTTAAGTTATAAAATATTTACTTTGAAGAACAATACGAAACTGCTGATGCAATTATAACGAAAATACTGTTCTGAGGTAAGGCTATAGGAAGAAAAAGGATACATAAAAGCAATTTCATTTCATGGGTTTTGGAAGCATTCCCCTTCATGTATTTAAGATCTATTTTTATTAAAATTTTGCAACCTGGAGGTTAATTCATTTTTTAATGTATGTTTGTCTTTTAGAATATTATTGATTTAAGCAGCAGGTTGCATGACAGTGGTCTAGAAATATTCATTTGTATGCATAGTATTTATATTTCCTCCTCAAGGAACAAAAATGGCCTTTTATTAAAGCACCTTGTTCACTTTTTTTGAAACCCTGCTAAGTGCAGATTGGTTCACCAATGAATTGTCCCACGATCTTTAGGATTATGAAGTTTGTCCCACAAAACCAACAAGTGTCCCCACAGGCATTATGTCCTTTTTCCAGCCTGCTGGCTGAGGCAGAGGAGGGCTGAGGGGCTGCTTACACCACCTGCTTTGCTGGAAACAATGACTTCTCCAGGCAGGGGGGCTCTGTAGTGTTCGCTATAACAGGGTGTTCTAACTAGACCCTAATCCTGACAGTGGCAGTAGTAGTCAGGTAAGACACTGCTGGTTGATCTCATAAAGTGAATTTATCACCTCATTCACACTAAGCTAAGCTTATCTTGCATGTTATGTGAAAGGGATTTTTATAGCTCAGTCCTTGGTTTAGAAATATAATTCCAGCAGAGCTATATGTTCCCATATGTTTACCAAAGTGCCTGACTGTACAATGCCATATACAAACCTCAAACATTACAAAAAGAAAATTTGCTTCCACAAGTTTTACAAAAAAGTTTTATTCTTGTTTCAAATCACACAATATTTGCTGGGTTTGCACATCTACTCTTTGAGTCCTGTGATTATTAATTTTTTACATTCCTTACTTTTCATTTAAAATGCAAATGAAATTTTGTTCTCACAGCTACTGAGAAAACACCAGAGTGATGTTTCCCAAATGATCCAACCCAAATAAAGCTCAAACCAGAATGAACCCAAAGGCTCAGAAGCCCTCAGAAATCTAATAAAAAATTCAGGGATCAATCTTAAAATAAATTGTTTAAGGTTGATTTGAAGTTAGGATTTTAGGAGCTCACCAGCTTGCGAGCTTTGATTACAATAGACCAAAACCAGTGCCTAACTATAGTAAAATGGAGAAAATAACCAACAGCTCTTTCCTCATGGTAACCTTCCAGGAAGAGTCCAGTCAATGTTTGTGTTTGCTGAGGCCCTGGGAATGGACGTGTCAGGCCATCAGTGGGGATGGTCATATCCAGCTGTCACTGCTCAGGTCCCTGTTAGAAGCTACCTAGAAGGGAAGGTGCCCTGTTTGGGGTTTTTATGGTGCCCAGAGCCCTGTGCAGACCCAAACCTTTCAGCTTCTTGCCAATGGCATCCATCTATAGGACACAAATCAATATCACAGCATCCAAACCCAAAATGTACTGTCTGTACGTATAAATGGGATTTAATTATCTTAAAGGACATGGGTTTATCTACAAATTCTTGAAGCCTGCAAGAGAGTTTCTTGGATGGACAGCTTTCCTCAGTAAGCCTGTCATTATTGACACACACTTATTCTCACTTTTTTCCCACAGATTCTTGCCTACATCTTCCAAGTTCAAAATCTGGACTATGATTTCTTCAAGTTCAAACTCTGGACTATGGCTGGCTCCCTGCTGATAAATATACCATGAGAAAACAAGTGGAAATTCTGGAGAAGAGTTATTCATCACTGCCAGAGAGACTTATATCAAATAAATTAATTAAAGGCACAGTTCTACATTCCCTCTCCACTTGTTGTAGAAGACATCACACCAGGAAAGACTCCTGAGAGACTGAAATGAATCCTTTTACTTGTGTGCACTAGATCTTGCTGCCTAGGAGATGCATAACTGGCAAATGTAATTGCACAGTGTACCTGAGCTGTATTTAAAAATAGGAGACCTGTCAAACAGAGAGGTAAAAGCTTGAATTAGCATGATTAACAGACAGCGCCATATAAATTTTATTTATGGTGAATAATTCAGAGCATCCCAAGTCCCTCATTATGTTGGCTACAATATTCCATGGAATTAAACATGGGTCAGAGAACAGGGAACAAATTACAAAACCCTCTTGAAAATGCCACACAATTTTGAGACCATCTAATCAAAATCATTCAAGTGTTGAACTGCCAGAAATGCGGATCCTGCTGCATTTCACACCCTCCCCTCATGTCAGCATGGAAAGGTTGCACTGTTGATGCCTAAATGCTGCAGCCATCTCTTCTCCCTGGAGCCTCTCCATTGTCTGACTGACCTGATCCATGTTTCTGAACCCCAGCCAGCACAGTGAGCGCTCACTCTAGCTGTTTAACACATGGGCAGTATCCACAGTGTGACTGGAGAGTGCTCAGAGCCCTGCTTGGATGGCCCCTGAGCACTGGGTGTCCTCCTGTGCGGGTTTGCTCCTTCAGCTGCCCAGACCAGGCTGATGCTTACCCCGTGAGCTGTGCTGTCCCTGATGCTCTGCAGATGAGTACAGCAGCATCCCCAGCCATTCACTTCTCTTAAAAGTTGACGTTTGCCACTGGACAAGACATTTTCCTCTTGTGATGTTTTGTACTCTTGTTGAACAAGGAACTTCGTCTGAAATGGGAATCTCTACCCAGAGACTTTAGGGTTTCCAGCTTGGCAATTCTCCATGAAAAAAGCTTACTGCTCTCAGCAAATTTTAATTCTAACAACCTTCCAAAGCTGCTCTAAACAGACAAAGTCAATAAAACCCCACTCATGGGGGGTTTGGACAAATGTCATTTGGACATTTTAAAAGTCTAATAACTAGTGAGACAAGTGGTGACGTGTTGGTGTGTGTTGGTGCTTAACTATATACAATGGATTAACTTTCTGACTTGACTAATTTAAAATTCACTATGTGCACTCAGCTTTCTTTTTTTTTTTGAGAGAGGAATCCGTGAATGAATGCTACAACTTCATTCTCTTTAGCACACAAAAATACAAATTATTGAAGTTAGTACTGGTATTCATAGAACGTCAATTCTATTCCTTGTATACAGAAATATAAAAAAATTACAATCATGTCTGGGCAACTTCCACCTGTGCACGGTGATGTTCGTACCCTCTAAAGAGGTGAAGGTGGGAAGGGAAAGAGTTGGTTCAATTACTAAAATAGCTATGCTTGTCTCTGTGAATGTTCTCAAGAAAGTAAGTTCTAGTATCTGATGGAAAAAAATTGTCATTTGCAAGGATTCTGGTGGAGCCTGTCAACTTTTAATCTGCAGAAAATTCTGTCTTCAGTAGAGATTTCTGTCCCCTTCACTCTAGAGCTGTGAGAGCTGTACCCTCACTCTGGGGAGGTAGAAACCTCATGGCACACAGGCTTTGCTTCCAACCAGTTTTCAGTATAGAGCTTTAGCTTTCCATTGTCCTGGAGCATCTCCAGACACTGACCATGACAACGAGTGAGACATAGATCAAAATGACTCCTGGACCCTAAGACTAATTTTTGTATTGCTTTGCTCTATAGACACCATTCAGAACAAGGGGAATATCTCTGCCAAGGTTAAATATTCTGAGAACAGAGAAATTACCTTTATAAGCACTGCAACAGGCCTAAGGGACATTTTTTTCCTTACACAGTATTAATTTTAAAAGTAATCAAATCTCCTAGGAGTGCAATGCCACATGAAGTGATTTAAAGTGTGTCAGAAGATGAACAGAAAAGTTAGCATTACCATTTCATCTTTGTCATTGTTTCTGTTACGCCCAAACTTCACAGAATACAATAATGCATGTAAGAGATCTGGCTGGCTGACGTCTGTCCAACCTGAGGCACAATGGAAGGAATCAAGAATAGAGCAGCTGCCTGAATTCTGAACCCTCTTGTTTTTATATTCTCTTACATAAGCCTTTTTTTTCTTCTGGCTCTGTATTTACCAACTCAAGGGTCTATCTCATTGTTCCATTAGTGCAGTACCTGAATTTGCAGCAAAGCAAGGCAATATGGCAATAAATCCTATTAGATGTTGTTGTGTGCAGAGCACGGTCCCAAAGGCTCTCCTGGGCGAGCCGCATCCCTCTCAAGCAGATATCAAAGGGAATAAGATTATGTACAACAAAAGAGAACAAGAAACTTTTCTCTAAATAGTGATATCTGGACTGCACAGCACAAATGCCATTCTTGGGCAAAGCGAGAGTTTTCAAGTGATCTGTGTATAGAACCATGGATGGGATATGTGAGAAGAGGGCACAGAGTGCTCCTGCCCTCATTGCTGTCTCCCTCCACGTTCCTGGCAGAAGTCTGAGTGGGCCAAGGCTACAGGGGCTACCCTACTGTTTTCAGACCCCACAGCTGATGAGGTTCAAATGTTAGTCTGACTTCAGGCCAACTCATTTAAAGGATCAATTTTCCCACAGTTCAGTCTGAAGAGAGAAGCTGCAGTGTTTTAAAAGCATGTTTCTTGCCTTGCTGTGGGTGAGGTACCTGGCTCATTTGTCCTTAATAACTTGCAGCTCTGGGTGTTTCTGAGAGCATTGTGATTGCCTCTCTGCTGCTTTGCTTTGCTTTCCTTTGTGTACCTGCTGGATCGTGACATGTCTCTGAGCAGGCCTGTCTGCTGGCCACGTTGTAATTTATAATTAGGCTGATATTATTTATAACCCATTCAAGAGATATAGGTAGGCTTTCAGGTGTTTCTGTCCACCAGGTGAATGTTCATTGGGACTGAAGCCTCTTTGGCTTCTCCTGGCTCTCAAGAGGTTCAGCACTGGGCCAGCACAAGCTTCCTTGGCACTGTCAGGAATGATGTGTTTTTTGGCAAATGCAGGAGCTGAATGCTGGGCACCTGGAGAACTTTAAAATTGAAATGGGTACCTACTTAGGTTTAAGAGCCTTCCGAGCTGGGCAGCAGCTGAGCAGAAGTTTTTAGTATCACTGTTGGTAATTGCAGCTGACTTCTGCCTGGCTTGGATACCTTAATACCTTTTTCGGATCTGGCCCTAAGGATTTTATTTTTTTTTTAACTTCTGCATTAAATAATAAAGAGCAGGCAATTAAGAAGCCTTGCTTAACTGGCTTAGCCTCTTGAAGAGAGCTACAAATCAGCCTTGTTTCCTCCTCCTGAGAATCGTTAGATCATTTGTTACAAGGGCACAGGGAGCCTCTGCAGTGTTCCATGGCAGAAGTGCACAGGGCTGCTCTGTGCTGTTGTTTACAAACTAGGCGTGCTACCCTGAGCATCCCAGCTGGATGTTTAGTTTGAAAAGTGATATGTCAGTCGCTGTTTAATTAGGACCCTGCAGCCCACCTTTCTCAGAAGCTGCAGCTTATTAAAGCATTCCCTGATTGGGAATATGCAGATGCCAGTGGTGGCAGAAATAGCTGCCTTTAGTCAGAGTGAAAGGGCTTCAGCACCTCTGGTCTGGAGTTACAGCAGCATGCTGGAACCCCAGGGCTCAGGTGTAAGGACAGAGGAGACAAACAGGCTCCTATTCTCCTTCCAAGGAAAATGCTTTGGGAAGGGGTGTTGCTGTGCTCCCTGTCCCGGGAGAGGAAATTCTCCTTTGCTGCCTGTGTATCCTTCCCACGTGGCTCTTCTCTGCAAGAATTTCAAGAACAGGTGAGCGACTTCTCTTTACTGCCTGCTTGTTTGGGCTGGGATTGAGGGCAATAGGAGGCAAAAAAGTTGGTGTTTGGTATCTCTGGGAGAGGCCTGCAAAGAGTAAGCTGCTTCCACTAAAAGAAGGTAGAAACGTTCAAGGCCAGCTTCGACGAGGCCTTGAGCAGCCTGGTCTAGGGGGAGTGTCCCTCCCATGGCAGGGGGGTGTGAATAGAAGATCCTCAAGGTCCCTTCCAACCCAAGCAATGCCATGATTCTTCAGTGGTGCAGCCTTCTCTAATTTGGAAGGCAAATTGGACTCCTTTAAATTAAGGGAATTGAAGCTGTAAAGAGACTCCCCAGGAAGCTCTACCAAAATTTTAAAGATACCTCTAAAATAAACTATAGTGTGCCATTCAAATGCCTGGGTTTAGTCTTAGCGTTGTTACCACTTCTTATTTCTCTGTTGCAGCATGCTTTAAAAAAACCCCAAACACTCAAACTTTTACCAAAAACTGACGGTGTTTATGGGAGCTGTGGTACTGATACACTTGGACAATTACATATTTTATTTATACTGAGCTACAGGGGCTATTCCACAGCTCTTAGCCCGTTTGTTGTTTTGGGTCAAATGTACCTTTCCAGAGGTGATAATTCTCTGTCTCACTTTGAAATATGAAAGAGGAGTTTAGAAGAAAGCATTTAATATATTTTTTTTCTTTTACAAAAGTTTACATTAATGAAGTAAAACACTTGAGTACTGCTGCATTGGACCATCTCCTCCTAAACACTGTTGTCTGTGCTTTTCAGGCAGAGGCACAGTGTTTCCTCTAGATGTTAGAGAGAATGTGTGTGTATATAGGGGTAAGGATTGTTTAACTGGTGAGAAAAGTCCAATATGGAAAAAGAAGATGGAGCTTAATCTTCAGTTCTCTTATCCCTGACTTTGGGAATATTATCTCTATTCAGTAGTGTGCTTTGGCTTTTGTGCAGGAAAATCCTCCTGCATTTCCCACCTCCTCTGGCTTTCTGGGAAGTGACAAATCATCACTGTGAGCAGTATCTTCCTTTTTGAGTCCATTTTTCCAGTTTCAGAATGCTGGTTTTGCTCATTTAAAGACTTCCTTNGGTTGGGTTTTTTTGTTTTTTTTTTTTTTTGTTAAGGCAATCACATCCTATATCACAGAGATACCCAGAGAGTGGGAAATAATCATGACAATGAATCTTGCTCCCTACAGGAGGCTAAACAAGTTGCATGACTGAAGCCCATGCCTGAATGACAAAAGTTCTGGCCATGATTTGATCTGGTTAAGCCCACAGCCTCTGTATCTCCAGCTCTAGGAGAAATAGTAGTGATAGCTCACCATGGTCATTGTGAGAATTAGTGCAATCGCATATAAACATTTTACATATTTTACTATGCAACATTACTATGCAACTAGAAATTAATTATTTGCTTTCCCACTGTGATGGGAAAGGAACAATGTCACAGAGACCTGAGAAGAGCTGGCTAAGTGTTATTGATGGCTGCATTTTGTTTACCAAGAGACTGGTAATATTCTAGAAGTATTTTTCTAGCATTTTCCTTCACCAAGCACAAAAGTTCTCTTGATGAGCAAAGAAAAGCTAATGAAAAGCCTATGATAACAAGATCATGAGAGCAATATGAGAAGAAACTGGGAAATGTTGACAGTCTTGATTATTATGATAATCTAGTATAGAAGCAAATTATATTATTACTCTAATATACACTCTTGGCAAAAGGAGTAAAAAAACTGCACCAAAATATCCCCAAGCAATTGTTAAATTTTTTAAGGCATTTATGAAGCTGGAGCAAAACAACTTTTCACTTCCATTTAACATGTATTTATTTAGAGCTGGGAAATTGTATGTGGTATTAAAAACATGGCAGTGTTCCTTGCAGTAACTGCTCTGTTGTGTGAGCCAAAGAAAGGGTTCACATTGCCCCATTTCTGCAGACCAGAGTGCTCATCGAATATTCCTATAGTCTCTATTCACACCCAATAAACCACAAGGAGTGTTATTAGCCGAAATATTATTGAAACCACTTATGTCAAGCAAAGGGGGAGGAGGAGGAAGTGAAATGAATGCAGCTCAACTGGACACAGTGCTGCAATTCCTTTGTTTTGTGAGGAGTTACTGGGAAAAATGGACTTTCAGTGCTGGGTAACAGAACTGTCAGAGTGTGCTGCTGGTCTGAGGGTGAGGCAGGAATGCAAAATCACTCCTCCTGCAGATTGAAATGTCTGAATGCCAGACAGGGGGAGGGATGGTAGCTGTGCTAGCAGGGATGGTTGTAGGTTGTTTGAGCAGAGGGGAGCAAGACAGTAAAACTGTGAAGGTCTTTTTCAAACTAAGAATTAATCCAAGATCAAAGTGACCATTATTTCACTGCGTTAGTCTTAGTTTGTACTGGTGGCTCTGTCCTGTTAACCATCTAGACACACATGCATAAAACTGGGAGACAGTCCATATGATATTCTGGCTAATTCATGCAAAAAGTGTCCGTACACATCATTCCGCAGTCACAGGGGCTGTGCCAAAGCCTGGAGGGCTGCTGGGATATTCTGTGAGTGGCTACACTGACAACAGGCCTGATGTCAGAGCCAAGTGTCGGTCAGTGCTCATGAACCGGTCACTGGGGATACAGAAGAAGAAAACAAGTTTTCCCGGGCTTTTCGGTAGCCAGGAGCTGCTGGGCTTCATCCTTGGTGGCTCCACATTCCCCACTTTTGCTGCAGCTTCCGGGTGGAGCAGAGAGGGAATTTGTGCTCAACCTATGGCCAGTTGGGGATGAAAGAAACCCTCGGGGTGATGGGAGCAGCACTGAAGCTGCTCTGCACTGGGCCAGATGCTGCTCCTGTTCCAGCTGGAAGTGTGTGGGAGCACCCCAATGTGATTTTTTTTTTGTTCTTATGAGGAGAAGGATGGAAGAGAACAGCATCATCCAGCATATGAGCGTTTCAGTCAGTTTTCTGCTTCTCCTTTACAGTCACTTCCCAGCTGTTTTGCACTTCCCTCTCAGATGCAACAGGGCCCCAAATTTCTACTGCTGAGATGGAAACATGCTTAATAATAGATTATGAAAAAGACATGGTGAAAAATTCCAGTTTAGATGGAGGATTTTAGTGCCAGATTGTGCCCTGGGATTCCAGTGCATATCTTCCATTAAAGCCATTAAAAATGTTTGCATTTCAAGGAAGAATTTGGACTTTTGACACAATTCCCTCTTTTTCTTTGGGAGCCAAACATTTTCTGTGGTAACAGTACGTATTATAACAAGAATAAATATAATGCTTTCAGGCATTAAAATGAATAACAGTCCTTGATCTATTTCGTGAAGATTACAGGCATGAGATGTAAAAGCTGCCAGTGGTTTGAAGAAAGATATTTGCTGTAATTGGCACTGCAGTTTTGGTTTTATTACAAAACACAAAGGAGATGACCAGAGAGGTGTCCAGATCCTCACATTCTAGGGACAGATTACAGTGCATCTCATGATCATAACTTTGGCCAGGGGTTTGCTGCTTTTTGAATCAAGAGATCCTAAAACCTCAGGGTAATTTATTTGCCACACACGAACTGCTGCTCCTATTCCGGTGGGGTCAAAACCTTGATGGTGAGGGTGCATGGCTACAGGTATGAGGAAAATGTTTCCTGTACTCACAAGGTGTTGTATGAATTAAAATGGCATTGTATGAAGACAACACTTTGTCTCAACCCTTCAATTTCTGTGTTGTTTCAAATTGGAGCAGTACAAGTATATACAGAGAGAAGCTTTGTCCTCCAGAATGGAGATAACTCTCATCCTTCTCTTCCTGCTGTTTGGGGCAGGCTGTTTCCATCCTTTTCCTTCACAAATGAAAGGAACTGCTTGCCTGCCTACAACTTTTGCTTCTTCCCTGGGGAATTAGGAAAGACAGAGCTCAACCCAGGAGTTTTTGAGCTCTCTGTTGCCTCCTGCTCTTCTGGGACTTGCAGTGGATCAGCTGGAAGTGCAGATCCCAGTGCTGATGTGACTGCAGTTTTACAGGAACACCCTGAGTCCTAGGTCAAGATAAACTTCTGAGCTGGGCTACTCAGTCTAACATAGTTTTGTGTGAAACCTTTATAAATTTGTGTGATGGCAGATTTCACCAGAAATTTAACTTGCTTTAGAGAGTGTTTGTCAAAATTGATTGTTCTACACAAATACAAAATGCTGTTTAATAAAAGTTGACATTTTGAAAATAAATCATTGTCCATCTCATCAGAGAATTCCCAGCCAGCTTAACCTTCCTATTCCTTTATACATAAGGCATAGGTAATGCCTGGTATGCATTTCCTTGGGATGCCGTGTGTATTTCTGATCTGGTCTCCTTTAGGAAAAACTAATGTGTTGCATTTTTGGCTGTTGAGTGGACCATAATGGCAAAGCCAAGGGGCTTTGCATGTAAACACCAGCCACAGCTAGCTGGGGTGTGGTTCCCAATGATTTAAATACTTATACCAGCAGAGGGTGAAACAAAGAGGAGAGGGGATAAAGAAGTGGAGTGATTGTTTTGGTGGCTGTAACCTCTGGGGGACTACTTACTGTACAGAGCTGTCTCCTCAAAGAAATATTTGAGAATAATTGTATAGTGGTGAGAAGGGAGGAGAAAGACCCTTACTTTTTGCTGATGTTGTTCAAAAGGTTCAAGATGCTTGCAACTGTTTCCAGAATTTACTGAGGCCTCTAGATAACTTTTCTGATCCGTGGAAGTGGTAAGCACCTCTAAATCCACCAGTAAAGCTCGCCTCAGAGCAGACAGGTGAATGAATGCTTGAAGGGCCTGTGCAGATTGCTTTGCCATGTTGCTGTACTCCTCCTGTCTCCTCCAGATCTCCAGTGTACCAGACAAGCAATTTTTCCTTAATGTTACAACCCATGTAGCTGCTGTACCAAGTTTTGTTTGGTGGTGGTATTTACTTAGTGCTTTCTGTGGATTTTCTGGTCTTTATTCCTTCTGGCATCACCAGAAGTTCAGCTGGTCCAAGAATCAGTTGTACCCTGATGAATTTAAGAAGCTAGAACACACAGCAAAGATGAATGAAGTTTATTTAAAATAGAACCAGTCAGTTTGTTTCCTCACTAAAGAAACAGACTGTGGCAGAAAGCCGGGGATGTTTCTCCTCTGTAAAGGGGATCTTGCACCAGTTGTACCTTAGCTGGTTCCTCTCCTTTTGTCACTGTGATGCATCTGCATTGGCAAGCTATGCTTTCCATTCCAAAGTGATGAAAGGGGACAACAATAAATTACAATGCCTTTTAAGAAGCCTTCAAATCTTATCAGATCTCACATTTCATCCTGGCTGCTCTTTTATGTCATTCTTTTACTATTACTCTAATTGCCACCCAAAATTTATTTTGCTGCCATTGTGCACCTAGCACTTGCAGCTACTGTTGAGAAATAGTGTGGAGGCAGAAAGCAGAGATCCTCTTTCTTGCCTTTTTGTAAATTCCCACTGCTTGTGAAATTCCCGAGCTCACAACCTCCCAAGTTTCTGAAAAGCATGGTCCTCTATGTGCTCTGAGGTATTGTTACACTGTTAAAAATGGAAATCTGATGCTGCTTCTTGTGGGGTGGAGGGGAAGGAGTTGAGAAAGGTGGCGGTTTCACGCCAGCTGTCTCATGATGCTTGAATGCTGTGAGTAGAAAACAATATAACAAATACCTGAAAGAGCAGCCACCTACCACTCTTTTATATAAATTTGAGATTACAAGCCAAACTCACTGTTGACATAAGCAGATGCAAATCTAATGAAGTCACTGCAGTTACTTCTACTTATGCCAGAGGTGAATTTGTCCCTATTTTTGGAACATGCTGGTTTTGTGCTGCAGCATTGGCACACTGCATCATGTCAGAATCCTTTGGAGCAATGGCAGTGTGCCACTGGCTGAGTAACATGATGCATCATGTCAAACATCTGCCTGATAATGGTCCTGATCTGCTTTTTGACATGAGGCATCATGCCACTGTACCATGCCTAAATGTGTCTGATAGGAATCCTGTCAGGATCTGGCAATAAGAAATGCCTGTTAATATTGGAGCATTTTGGCATTTTGTGGTAAACAGTGATCTCTGTGTTAGTGCATTTATAAGTCTCTTGTAAATGCCTCATGTACTTGGGCGAAAAACGATCACTTAATGTACTCCCACTTCAATGTGTCACATTAACATAATAAACGATAAATCATTTTCTATTTTGGTCTGTTCTGCATTAAGGACCAATATTGGATTTTCTCCTAAAATGATCAATTTGTATTGAAAGAATTTGTTTCTATTTGTGATTTTACAGGCTTGTTTTGTTACTAAGTGTAGGAGGGTTTTGTTCTGGGCTTTTCAGGTTTCGTTTTTCATAAACCAACACCAGGCCTTGTTGTCACTGCATGTGAAAGCCTTTCACCTCAGACGGAGCGGTGCTAAACAACATCTTCCCTAACGCAGGAAACGCGTTTCAAAATCCTCTGCGGCGAGCGGCACAAGCTTCCCGGGGAGGATCCGCGCGGGTGGATAGCAGCCAGTCGTCCAGAGGCGCGGCGGCCGGGTGCCAGCAGACCAGAGGAATGCCTGAAGGCAGCCCGGCCATGTGCTTGCGGTGAAACCCTGCAGGTCCGGGGCAGGCTCGTGGCCAGAAACAGCGGACTTCAGAAGGTGGTGCTTGTTCCTGCCGGCCCGCGGCTCCTGCGAGCGCCGCCGGCGGGGCGATGTCCCCGCCTTGGACTTGCTGCTCTAGGAAATGAGGGGAAAGAGATATCTAAAATTCATAGGGCCCAGATCAAGCAGAGGTTTGTAGATAGCAATCAGCACTCGGATTTTCTGTTGTGACAAAGAAACCTTTCAGGAGCCCATGCACTTGGTGTATGCAAGTGCACTGTACCCTTGCAGAAACTTCGGAGTGACTGCAAAGGTGAGTGCTTCAGCTGGAATCCATGCATATAAGCTATCCAAAATGCAACAGCAGCAGGTTATCAGAATGCTAGTTAAAAAGTCTACCTTAAAATCCGTATGTACAAAACTTTGGGAAAAAAAGGAAACTAAACATGTCTGCAGGAAATTGGATCTTTGTTCAAAACATTGCAGTTGAATGTTTTGTAGAAAGGCTTTCTGCAAAAAGGGAATCCTACTGGGGTCAGACAGAGCTATTTTAACCTTGTGTATTCATCTAACTGTTCTGGCCAAGGAGATGTGTATGTGTGTGTTTGTGTGTATATATATATACAAAGAGAGGGAGAGAGTACAAATTCAGAATTTTTGATTGAAGGCTTCAATTACTGGCCGCTATTAAATGTAGGTAAACGTCAAAACAAATTTTGTGAAAAAGAAATTTGGAATAATTCACTTTAGACCTGATGAGAAGAAGACAGGAGCAAACAAGTGTAAATCCCTCCCCAGGCTCATGAGCTGGGATAATGCTAACAAGGCATAGTCTTTTCCATGTGAGGAATGGTATCGAAAGCCTCCAAGCGCGGGACTGCAGTAGGGCAGCTCGCTGGCAGAAATGTGCACACAGAGGTAGGCCAGGAATATATTTGAATACAGCTGAAGTCATTACAACCAGATCCTAGTTTTCCATGTATTTTTCAAGTAGAGAAGTACACTAAAATTTTTATTTTTTTAAAAAAAATTGTGGACCAGATGTGGCAAGGGAAGAGACACTCCGGGCTACTTCAACATGCATCCAACAGGCATCCATCCTCCTACGAAACACGCGGGTTCCTCCCTCCTCCCAAACGAATTTCCAGGATAAATCCCCGGGGAGCTGGAGCGCGGCTGACACAGGTGACACCTACTTCAGGCACCGTCGCTGCTCAGGCTGGGCTGAGCTCCTCCCGGACCGCAGAGCAGCCCCGCGGGGCGCGGCGGGCGGGGCCGGGCAGGTGCTGCGCGCCCGCGGACCGGACGGGCGGGCG